>CAJQZJ010032114.1:3158981-3238357 GCA_907164525.1 Lophiomys imhausi
TGTGTGTGTGTGTGTGTGTGTGTGTGTGTGTGTGTGTGTGTGTGTGTGTAATTGCATATATGTAGGTACCTGTACAGGCCAGAGGAGGCCATCAGACCCCTTGAGCTTCCTCTGGAGATGTAGTTATAGGCAGTTGTATGTTACCTGAGCTGGGTGCTGGGAATTGAACTCAGGTCCTTTATAAGAGCAGCAAGCCTTCTTTACCTCCTGGCAAGCTCCATGATTATATTCGTCTGACAAATTTCTTTTCTCATCATTGTACCCTACGCAGGTGTTCATGGAAGCTTATTTATGTTTTAAATTAAATTAAAAACTTTAAATGAAGGAAAATGTTTGTTTTCAACTTGGTCGTTTTCTATTTGTGTAATGTTTGTGTCATTGAAGCTGGTACGCGACTTACATTTTAATAAATGTTTCTGCATGAAACCATGTTGACCTGCATAGATAATTATGTTAAAGCAACAGAAAGGATAATGGCATAGTCCTAAAGGAAGGAACAGGGTCAGAGAACTGCACATAACTTCCTGTTGTATCAGAATCATACTCTTTTGTTTTGGGCATATTAGTTACTTTTACGTGTCTCTGTTTCTCAAATGTAAGACAATGACATGCTACTTATTAAACAACAACAACAACAAAAAAAAAAGTGTATAACCAAACAGCTGGCTTCCATAAATGTTACAAAAATATATATTTAAAACTATTATTCAGTCAGCATTATGCACACAGTAGTCATATGGCCATTTTTAGCATCATATGATATATATCTTTGTGATACACTGATAAACTAGTTTTCATAAGTCAACCTACATATTTCACTAGGAAAAAATCAGACTTTATAAGGCAGCTGGACAGGATTATGTCTTTGCTTTTCTAAGACTCAAAATTTCCTCACTTTTTCGGCAATGAAATTATGTGTAAAGGAAAGAGAGATAAAGGTGATGCTTCCAATGTTTCTTAACTCCTGTTTTGACGTGAGTGTGAAATGCCCTCCACAGCTTCACATACTGCATACTTGGTCCCCAGCAAGCAGTGCTTTTTGTGAAAGTTGTGGAATCTTTAGAAGATGGAGCCTGTCTTAGTTAGGGTTTCTATTGCTGTGACAAAACAGCAGGACCAGAAAGCAAGTTGAGGAAGGAAGGGGGTATTTGGCTTATACACCCATATTGTTGCTTGTCACCAGAAGAAGTCAAGTAATGAACTCAAACAGGGCAGGAACCTGGAGGCAGGAGTGGATGTAGAAGCCCTTGAGGTGTTCTGTTTACTGTCTTTCTTCCCTGGCATACTCAGTCTACTTTTTTACAGAACCCAGCATCACCAATCTAGGGATGGCACCATCCACAATGGGCTGGGCCCTCCCATATTGATGATCACCATTGAACATCAAGGCCTTGTCCCATAGTCCCACTATGTCCAGTGAGCCTCTGTATGGGGGAGTTTGTATCAACTTGACACAAGATAGAGTCATCAGAGAGGAAGGAACCTCTCTTGAGGAAATGCCTCTGTAAGATCTAACTGTAAGGCATTTTCTCAATTAGTTGAGAGTTTAAAGTATATTTTACATTTTTATTTGCATGTGGATTATATAATATAAATCTAGTGGCTTTGGGAGTCAAGTAGTATTTTTCTGATCCTCTGATTATTTTCTAGAATTTATCCTAATGTTATTATATTGAGCCTTCTGAATGCAAGTCAACCCATAGTTCTCCTATAATTATTAGTCCTCAGTGTTCACTTCACTACCTAAATGATAAAATCAAAGTCTTTAATTTTGCTTCCTGGGTATTTCATATAGTACAATCTTTGCTTAGTTTTCTCACTGGATTTCAATCCATTCCTCATTTTATGCTCCAGTGACCCTGAGTGCAAAGCTACAGTCTTCCTGTTCTCTGACCACTGGCCTAGGATATTCATTTTTTTATTCATTTCACATATTGCTTTGAGACTTGGTCTGAATTAGCAAGCAACTTTTGTGTTTGCAGCATTTTGAATGTTTGATTGGGGTCTGAAAAGTGGTTGACTGCACATATTGTACTTGCATAGGACCAATGTTAGGTTCTTGGGATCTATAGCAAGCAGATCACAACCATTTGTGACTAATTATAACTGTATAAGACATGATACTCTCTTCTGGCCCCCTTGACACTGTACTCCACAGGCAAACACCCACCAGCATTCATGCACACATATGCTGGGAAGAAAAAAAATGTGTATACTATTTCTATTCAAAAGAAAATAGAGTTTATTTTTAATGAAAGAAAGTTGAAGGACAAGAATATTACTTAGCACCACACAGCATCTTACTAGTAGCCAAGGAGAATGTCTTCTCCAACAAGAGCTTATCTCTCTTTTTTCATATATTTTATTTTATCACTATTAAGTCAATAAATAAAAACATTCTCATTTTAAGCATCTTCCAGGCCACATGTTCCATGAGGTGCTTATGTGAATGGAGAATGTATATAGGCTAGAGCTATTTCCCTTGAGTGTACAGTATGTGTTCCTAGAGAGATTTGAGTGAACTGAATAGGCACTGACTTGATTTGTGCATCATAAAACTTGTTTCTATAAAAGGTTAGGCCATAAATATATTTACCTTTGTTGAGCATATAGTCTCTTTTGGAATTGTTCAACTGTTTTTCTAAGGCTAAAGAAGAAACATATACATGCATCAGTGTAGGCCAACTAAATTGTATTAACAAGTATAGGTTTATGACCACATTTAGCCTGGATACTATAGTTTGCCAGCTATTTAATGGATATAAGATCAAAGTAACAGCTAAAAATGTCAATCATGCAAATTCTGAGAGAAAGAAAATGCATTACTCAACTGGGCAAGTACATCTGGTTTTAGTAGTTGCAAAATGTTTTCAGACTGCAACCAGGTCAGGCATTCTAGACAGATTAGAGTAGACAAACTAAAGTACAAAGTGTATAACTTATCAACAGATGAATCAAAGGCTGGGCAGAGATCTCATGTAGTGAAGTGATTCTTGTGCAACTTTAAAAATCTGAGTTTTATCTCCAGGGACCCATGCTTGTACAGTGGTGGTGAATGGCTGGAATGCCAGTAATGGGGATGTGGGTACAAGAGAATCCCTGAGCTCACTGGCAGGTAAACTTAGCCCAACCAGTAAGCTCTAGGTTCACTGGGAGATAGTCTTTCATGAAAACAGTGTAGAGGACTATTGAGAATGACACCTAACTAACATCAACGGCTGCCCTCCACGTGCATACATGTGTATCTACATCCATGAGCCCTTCCTTGTGCACATATGCATACACACAGAGACAAACAAAAACAATTAATTCAACATGGATAATAAACAGATAGAGTCTGCAGACATTGGTATAAAGAGATACATTACAAAGCATTGTGGTACATAGTTAAGGGAAGTTGGTAAGTCTCAGGAGAAAGTTGGCTGGCTGGAGAAGGCACATATGACCTTAAATCAAAACTCCAGCCAAAATTCATTAGGTTTCAGACCAAAGGATAGGTGAAGTTTCAGTTTTCTGCTAAGGCAGGAAGCAAACAATATCCTTGGTAAACCGAAAGGATTTCTTATTCAGAAGTGTGGTAGCCTCTTATTCTGCTCTTGCCATCACATTGGCGACTTCAATCTGCATTATCTATTCTATCAGTTTTCAATATTAAATTCTTCCTGAAACACACAATAGAGTTTGGCCATACCATCTGCATGCCAGTGTCACAGTCAAGTCAACACATACTAAATAAAGAGTTATCATGTAGAGCAGACTCATAATTCTAAGGCCATTGTATATGCAAGAGCCATGAAATTTGAAATGCGTTTTTATGAAGGATCATTTCCTCCATAATACTACTTAATATGACTCCCTCCCCAATTAAATTACATTAAAATAAAACATTTAACACTGAAGGCCACTTATACCATTTAAAAAGAATATGCATAAAATGTAGTACTTTGTTTTCTTGGTTTCATTATGTGTATGTGCACATGCATTACAAAAATGATATAGCTATATTTTAAAATTTTGTCCTTTCTGAAACATAATGTCTCTATGTATCCCAGATTGATCTGAATTGTGTTAGGCTGCCTGCACTGGCTTTGAATTCATGATCCTTCAGTTTCAGTTTCCTGAGCACTTGGAATTACATTCTACTGTGTTCTATTAATCTTTTTGGCAATAAAAAAGTTATTTTTTTTCAAATTACAATCCATTGAACAAGTGCAAACATCCAAAATCTTTATTATTTGGACTTACTACCAGGGACTGTCAAATAGTATTTCTCTCACAGGTGTGCCTCTCTGACCTTATCCCCAATACCACAATCCACAGGACTCAAGAAGAAAATGCATCACATGTTAGTAGTATGAAGAACAAATATGAAGACAGTAGTCTGATAACAAACCCAGTGTTATCGGCAGAAATCTATGAAATTGAAAGTCACAGGATAAAAACTTTAGAATCCATTTAATTCATAATAACCTGGGGATTTCTTGAGGTCCTTAGAGTTGTAGATTCCTACATGTAAAAGTGACTGCCATCTATGCCTGGCACTTGTCTTCCTGGTAAACAATGTGCAAGTGGGGGCTTGACAAATAGCTCTCCTTTATAGGATTTTCTACTTTAAATAGATTTATAGATTGAAGTACATTTGATTCCATCAATTTTCTGATCAAGCTATAAATATGTTAAGATTGAATTCTTCAAAGTCAATCCTACTGTCATTTCTTTATGATTTTTCTATCTTTCCTTCAAAAGTTATTGAGCTTTTCTCCCTGTATTGCAAAATGTAAAAAAGAAAATACAGTGAGCAGTTGAGAGTTTTCTGTTCTCTTTTTGTCTGTAGCTGTTGTATTACTTTTATTTCTGTTAAGGAAATAGCAGTAAATTGTCATGCCAGTAGAATTTTTGAAATCCTACCATTGACACTGACTTGAAGCCTAATTTGTGTTACAAGACTGATTCCCTTTGAAACGTTTACATAATTCTCATGTAGAAACTTGCTAGATGGTGAAGATCTTATCCACCATCATTAGCAGTATTTATTGCATTTCTAGGGTATGTGTAGATTAATGACTTTCACAGCAAATGGCTGTTGAGCTTTGTTATGTGCTCACCAAAAAATCAACACACACACACACACACACACACACACACACACACACACACAATTAGGTTTATCTCATTTTAACTTAAGAGTGATACTTATCTGAACAGAATTATTTTTTTATTTTTATGTGTATGAGTGTGTTACATGTTGTGTGTTTTTGTTTGTAGGTGTGTGCATGTTGTAGCACATGTATTAATGTACTCACATGGATTCAGATCAACTGACAGCCTCCAGTATTGTTCTTTTCCCTTCCATCTTTAGACATTGTCTCCAGTTCACTACTATGTCTACCAGACTAATGGCCCCTCAAGATTTAAGGATTATCCTCCTTCCACCTCTCCTATCCCCAGAGGGATACTGAGGTTATAGATATGGACCTACTGAATCCAGATTTACATGGGTTTTGAGGATTCAAACACATGTTCCAATTCTTGTGCAGGAAGCTATATACTAACTGAGCCCCCTTGGTCTCACCCAACTACCCAGGGACCACTAAAAGTCCCTGGGCAGGATGCTCCTTCCCACTCTCGGACACGCAAGGAAGCCGCTGAATCCGGGAATTGGGATCCCCCTCCCCCACCAGGAGAGACACTCTGGGTAAGTTTCAATCTAATACCCAGCTGGCAGACTCAGACCCCATGCAGGGATACTCTCCTGCCTACTTGGCCACTTTAGGTCTTGCACAGATGATCCCGCTATCTGGCGAAGGGTTGTGGACCCACAGGTCAGCTGCAGAGTACTTATCAGGCTGCAGATTGATATGCACTGTGGTATATGGGAACTTAGTCGACCATGACTTCACTTGCCAGCTTCCAGACCTGGGCCATGGAAGCGGCATTGAAATAGGGGGTGAAGGCAGATTTACCCACCACAGGAACCAACCCTGGGCAAACTGTGAGGTATTTTCAATTATTATCGGACTTTTTTGATAGTACTGGCCCTTTCGGCAGGGAACCAGAGCTTATGTGTATACAGCTCCACGCCCTGGATTAGTTAGGTCTCCACCTAGGAGGTGGGGCTGAATGACTCACCTTACAGGGGTGGAGTAAGGCAATTCGACTCCTATACCAAAGTACCCCCTTTGGACCCAAGTCCAGAAGACAGCTAAAACTTCCAAATGGCCAGAGGCCCCAGAAAGAAAAAAATCAGAGCAGAATGACTCCAACAAAAGAAAGCAATGCTATTTCATCTAGCCCAGACCACCTCACCACAGCTGAAACACATGAAAACGATGACAATTCTACATTATGGAAAGTGATAGAGTCCCTTCAAGAAGAACTTAAATCTATGAAGGAATTCAAAGAAGCCACAATTTCACAAACAAAAATGATGGATAACACCAATAGAGAGCTCCAAAACAATGTGACTCAACTTGAACAAAAAGAGAGGGTAACGGAAGACTTTCAGGCAAAGACAATCAAATTGGATCAGGAAATGTACAAAACAAATAAAATCACACAAGACATGAAAATGGAAATGGAAACAATAAAGAAAACACAGTCAGAGTTAAAAATGGAAATGGAGAATCAAGGGAAGAGAGCGGGAACTCTAGATTTGAGTACCAAAAATAGGATTCAAGAGATGGAAGATAGGATCTCAGGCATGGAAGATTCGATGGAAGAAATCAATACAACATCCAAAGAAAATGAGAAAGCTAAAAAATCTCAAACCCACAACATCCAAGAAATCAAGGACTCAATGAAAAGATGGAACCTAAGAATTATAGACATAGAGGAAGAGAAGACTCCCAACTCCAAGGTCAAGGAAATATCTTCAACAAAATCATAGAACAAAACTTCCAAAACCTAAAGAAAGAGATGCCAGTAAAAATCCAAGAGGCTTACAGAACACCAAACACATTAGATCAGAAAAGAAACTCCTCTCGCCACATAATAATTGAAACTCCAAATGTAGAGAACAAAGAAAGAATATTAAAAGTTGTAAGAGAAAAAGGCAGACCCATCAGAATTACACCTGATTTCTCCTCAGAAACTTTAAAAGCTAGAAGGACCTGCACAGATGTCCTACAAGCCCTGAGAGAATATAGGTACCCAGCCAGACTACTATACCCAGCAAAACTCTCTATCAACATAGATGGAGAAAACAAAATATTCTATGACAAAATCAAATTTAAACAATATCTAACCACAAACCCAGCCCTACATAAGATCCTAGAAGGAAAATTCCAACCCAGAGAAGATAACTACATCCAAGAAAACAGAGGAAATAGAAATCTCCACAGTAACTAAACAAAAAGAAACACTAGATGACCAGCTATACAAAAATAATGGGAAATAACAACCCCTGGTCATTAATATCCATCAACATCAATGGACTCAACTCGCCAATAAAAAGACACAGACTTACAGACTGGATCCGTAAACAAGACCCATCTTTTTGCTGCATACAAGAAACACATCTCACTATTGAAGATAAACACTATCTCAGAGTAAAGTGCTAGGAATATTTTTCCAAGCAAATGGACCCAGGAAGCAAGCTAGAGTAGCCACCCTAATATCAAACAAAATAGACTTCCAATTGAAGTTAATAAAAAAAGACAGAGAAGGGCATTACATACTCATTAAGAAAATATTTATAAAGAGGACATCTCAATATTGAACATCTATGCCCAAATACAAAGGCACCTACATTTATAAAAGAAATGCTTCTAAAATTTAAATCGCACGTCGATCCAAACACTTTAGTAGTGGGAGACTTCAACACCCCACTCACAACTATGGACAGATCATCAAGACAGAAGCCAAACAGAGAAATAATGAGTCTAACAGAGATCATGAATCAAATGGACCTAACAGATATCTACAGAAAGTTTCACCCAAAACCAAAAGAATACACCTTCTTCTCAGCACCTCACAGAACCTTCTCCAAAATCGACCATAGAGTTGGACACAAAGATAGCCTCAACAGATACAAGAAAATTGAAATAACCCCTTGTATCTTATCAGGCCACCATGGAATAAAGCTGGACTTCAATAGCAAAAGATTCAACAGAAAGCCTACACACACATAGAAATTGAACAACTCTTTATTAGATGACCACTGTCAGGAATGAAATAAAGAAGGCAATCAAAGATTCTTAAAATCCAATGAAAATGAAGACACAACATACCCAAACCTATGGAACACAATGAAAGCTGTGCTAAGAGGAAAGTTCATAGCACTAAGTGCCTTCAAAAAGAAAATTGTGACAGCTCATATTAGCGAATTAAGAGCTAAACTGGATGAATTGAAAAAAAAAAAAAAAAGCAAAACTCCCAAGAGGAGGAGAAGGCAGGGGATCATCAAACTTAGGGCTGAAATCAACAACTTAGAAACAAAAAGAACAATTCAAAGAATCAATGAAACCAAGAGTTGGTTCTTTGAGAAAATCAACAAAATAAACAGACCCTTAGCCAAAATAACTAAAAGGCAGAAGGAAAAAAGCCAAATCAACAAAATCAGAAATGAAAAGGGAGAAATAACAACAGACATTGAGAAAATCCAGAGGATATTTGGATCCTACTTTGAAAATCTCTACTCCACCAAATTTGAAAAGTTAAGTGAAATGGACAATTTTCTTGATAGATTCCACCTACCGAAACTAAATCAAGTTCAGATAAACAGATTAAACACCTCTATAACCCCTAAGGAAATAGAAACAGTCATTAAAAATCTCCCAACCAAAAAAAGCCCAGGGCCAGATGGCTTTAGCACGGAATTCTACCGGACCTTCAAAAAGGAGCTAACACTAGTACTCTTCAAACTCTTTCACCAAAAAGAAGCAGAAAGAACATTGCCAAACTCATTCTATAAGGCCACAGTCACTCTGATTCGTAAACCACACAAAGACCCAACAAAGAAAGAGAACTTCAGACCAATCTCCCTCATGAACATAGATGCAAAGATACTTAATATAATACTAGCAAAACGAATTCAAGAACACATCAAAAGTATCATACACACTATCAACTAGGCTTCATCCCAGGATTGTAGGGATGGTTCACATATGAAAGTCTATCAACGTAATTCACCATATAAACAAGATGAAAGAAAAAAACCACATGATAATCTCTCTAGATGCAGAAAAAGCATTTGACAAAATCCAATACCCCTTCATGTAAAAGCTCTGGAGAGAACAGGTATGCAAGGACCGTACCTAGAAATAATAAAAGCAATATACAGCAAGCCAGTGGCCAACATCAAATTAAATGGAGAGAAACTTGAAGCATTTCCTCTAAACTCAGGGACAAGATAAGGATGACCACTTTCACCATATCTCTTCAATATAGTACTCAAAGTTCTTGCTAGAGCAATAAGACAACTAAAGGAGATCAAGGGAATAAACATCGGAAACAAAGAAGTCAAATTATCCCTATTTGCAGATGATATGATAGTATACATAAGCGACCCAAAAAATTCCACCAGAGAACTCTTACAGCTGATAAACACCTTCAGCAAAGTGGCTGGATACAAAATTAATTCAAAAAATCAGAAGCCCTTCTTTATACAATCATCAAATGGGCTGAGAAAGAAATAAGGGAAACAACCCCTTCATAATACCCACAAACAATATAAAATACCTGGGGATAACTCTAACCAAGCAAGTAAAGGACCTGTACAACAAAAACTTCAAGCCCTTGAAGAAAGAAATGGAAGAGGCCCTTAGAAGATGGAAAGATCTCCCATGCTTTTGGATAGGTAGGATCAACATAATAAAAATGGCTATCCTACCAAAAGCAATATAGATATTCAATGCAATTCCTATCAAAATACCAACACAATTCTTTATAGACTTGCAAAGAGCTATACTCAATTTCATATGGAACAACAAAAAGCCCAGAACAGCTAAATCTATCCTGTATAATAATAAAAAAAAAACATCTGGAGGTATCACCATCCCAGATTTCAAGCTGTACTACAGAGCATTAGTAGTATAAACAGCCTGGTATTGGTATAGAAACAGACCAGTAGATCAATGGAATCGAATTGAAGATCCAGAAATAGATCCACGCACTTATGGCCACCTAATTTTTGACAAAGAAACCAAAATGGCACAATGGAAGAAGTACAGCATCTTCAACAAATGGTGCTGGTCCAACTGGATGTCCACTTGTAAAAGAATGAAATTAGACCCATACTTATCACCTTGTACAAACTTAAATCCAAGTGGATCAAAGACCATAACATAAGGCCAGAAACACTAAATCTACTAGAAGAAAAAGTGGGAAAAACCCTCGAACTCATTGGCAAAGGTGACAACTTCCTCAACAGAACACCAACAGCTCAGGACCTGAGATCAGCAATCAATAAATTGGACCACATGAACCTGAAAAGCTTCTGTAAAGCAAAAGACACTGTTTTGAACAAAACTGCAGCCTACGGACTGGGAGAAAATCTTCACCAACCTCACATGTGACAGAGGGCTAATATCCAAAATCTACAAAGAACTCAAGAAATTAAATGCCAAGAAACCAAATAATCCAATCAAAAAATGGGGGATGGAGCTAAATAGAGAATTCACAAAGGAGGAATCTCTAATGGCCGAGAGACTCTTGCATAAATGCTCAACATCCTTAATCATCAGAGAAATGGATTCAAGAAGGACTCTGAGATTCCATCTCACACCTGTCAGAATGGCTAAGATCAAAAGCTCAAATGACAGCACATGCAGGGGAGGGTGTGGAGAAAGGGGAACCCTCCTCCATTGCTGGTGGGAGTGCAGGCTTTTGCATCCACTATGGAGGTCAGTCTGGCCATATCTTAGAGAACTTGGAATAGCTTTGCCTCAGGACCCAGCCATACCACTTCTGGATATATACCCAAGTGACTCCTCACAGAATCATAAGGAAGGTTCCTCATCTATGTTCATAGCAGCCTTATTTGTAATAGCTAGAAACTGGAAACAACCCAGATGTCCCTAAACCGAAGAATGGGTTAAAAAACTGTGGTACATCTACACAATGGAATATTATTCAGCTATCAGGAACAATGGAATTATGCAATTTGCAGCCAAATGAATAGCACTAGAAAAGCTCATCCTGAGTGAGCTAACCCAGACTCAGAAGGATGCATATGGCATCTATTCACTTATAGTAGAATTTTAGCTATATAGTAGAGGATATCTATCCTACAACCAACCCAGCAAAGGGAACATGGATGTAGACATTTTATTTTTTATTTTATTTTTTTTCTATTTTTTACTCTTTCTTATCTCTTTGTCTGTTTATTTTTTTGTTTGTGTTTTAGTTCTCTCCCGGGTAATGAGACACTTTTCACTGGTGGTACTTCCTCGTGGACCCCCAATGTATGAGGAGGCTCTTTGCCCTCATACAACCTCTGAACTGAGGCGAGGGACTGCTATATAGGCACACTCCACTCAAGAGAAATGGGATGTAAGGGTTAGGGGGTAAAGAAAAAAAATGAAATGTGAGGTTTCGGCCTCTTGCTACTAATTGTCATAAACTGTTTAGGATAATTAAGAAATGCAAACTAATAGTCATGCAAGCCTGTCATTGTATTAGGTACTATGACAGTCTATTATAGTTATTTTCTAAGCTAATCAGAAATAAAGTTGCTAAGAGACAAGCAACATCTGCTTATCCTAATATAAGAGATAGATAGGGCCTCTTCAAAATCCTCAAGAGATCTGCAGAATATGGCATTCAAAGATGTTTTCGTAACTTTAGATTTTTTTTTATATCAAGACATATCAACTCCTGACAGCACCCCCTATTCTACTTCAAGTAGAAGATGAGCATTGAAGAATCTCCAATGGGAGATGATTGAATTAGTCGCAAGCCTATCTCTTGGCAGGGAAAATCCCTTGCTCCAACTGTAGACAGAATTCTGTCAAAAAGGACAAAACTTGGAAGCAGGTAAGTTGACAGCCTAGCTCTGCCAAGACATGGTAGGCAAGTCCTTCATAACCCCTGCTCTACAATCAATGTCTGTGAGAGAAACGGGGTCAAACGACTGAAGATCGATGCTGTAATGTATGGAGAGAAAAATGGGAACTGTCCAGGCAACCACTGGTATGTCATTTCTTAGTTTTTGGAAGCTGCAAGCCCCGTACTTCCTATATAATCAGATATATTTATCCCACTCAGGTCTCTGAGGTGGTTGAAGAATAGATAGCTAGAGTCTCATAATTAACTTTTGTGTTGTTTTGGAATCAAGAGAGTGTCATGGATCTAAGAAGATATTTTAAAAATTGTGAGGCAAGTTAGTATGAAAGTTGAGTTAGATATAGAACTTTAAACTCATGGAGATGGTTAGATAGTAGAATGTTAAAGTCAGGTGCCAAACACATATGGACTGGACATTGGGAATGTATGCTAAGCCATATAACCTTCATAACTGTAGCCTAATTACCTCTGTTGTTTTGTATTGTATTTATTTTTGTAAGAGAAAGAGCCATTTGTTGGACTGAAAGGGGGAGCTGTTGGGGGAAATAAGATATACCTTAAACTTAAAAAAAAAGGGAAGAGGTTGGGGGTTGAGGGTGGGAGGGTGGGACTGGAGGGGGCAGTAGGGAGGGGATTGCGATTGAGATGTAACTTGAAGAAATAAAAAATAAAGTAAAAAAAAGGAAAAATATTATTGTCTAAATTCATCATTAAGAATTTCTTAATCTTCCCACTCTATCTCTTTTGTTTGCAAGCTACATTTATTATGTCATTTTTAATTTATTTGTTATTATTATTCTACTTTCCTCTGGATTTTCTATCCATTTGCTAATGTTCTATTGGTAGATGAGAAAGTGTAAATTCCTGTTTGTGTCAGAGAGCACAGAGTTTATACATTTTTTCTTTGTTCAGTTTTTTGTTATTGTTGTTGTTTTTTGTTTGGTTTGTTTTGTTTTTTATAATGTTTATTTATTACATCAAGTTACATCTCCATCATAGTGCCCTCTTTTCACCCCTCCCCATTGCACTCTACCACTCTTCCTCCCTCTCCCAGCCATCCCACTCCTCTGATGTGGAGCATCCCTACATATCATCCCCTCTCAGTTCAACAGTCATATGAGGGCTAAGAGCTTCCTCTTGCACTGGCACCTACATGGGAGCACCTCTAGGGCAAATTGTCCCCTTCATAGGTAACAAAGGCTATGTTCCTGATCTTTTTGGTGTTTTTGTTGTAGCATAGTTATCCTGTACTATATGGTAAAAATTCAATTACAAGTGAGTAGATGCCATGTGCATCTTTCTGAATCTGGGTTAGCTCACTCAGTATGAGCTTTTGTATTTCCATCGATTTGGCTTCAAATTGCATGATTTCCTTGTTTCTGGTAGCTGAGTAGTATTCTGCTGTGAAAATGTACCACAAATGTTTTATCCATTGGTCAGTTGAGGGACATCTGGTTTGTTTCCAGTATCTAGCTATTACAAATAAGGCTGCTATGAACAAAGATGAGGATATGTCCTGGTGGTTTGGTGAGGAATCTTTTGGGTGGATATCCAGAAGTGGTATGACTGGGTCTTGAGGTAGGGCTATTCCAAGTTTTCTTAGATATCGCCAGAGTGATTACCAAAGTGGTTTTACAAGTTTGCAATCCCACCAGCAATGGAGGAGTGTTCCCCTTTCTCCTCAATCTGGCCAGCAAGTGCTGTCATATAAGTTTTTGATCTTAGCCATTCTGACAGGTATGAGATGGAATCCTAGAGTCAACTTAAGTTACATTTCTCTAATGATTAAGGATGTTGAGCATTTCTTCAAATGTCTCACTGCCTTTAGATATTTATCCTTTGTGAATTCTCATTTTTCAATTGGATTGTTTGGTTTCTTGATGTTTAATTTCTTGGGTTCTTTATAAATTTTGGATAGTAGCCCTCTGTTGGAAGTGGGGTTGGTACATGTCTTCTCCCAACATGTAGGTTACCATTTTGTGCTAGTGAAAGTATTCTTTGCTCTACAGAAGCTTTTCAGTTTCATGAGGTCACATTTATTGATTGTTGGTCTTAGAGCCTGAGCTATTGGTGTTCTGTTCAGGAAGTTGTCATCTGTGCCAATGAGTTCAATGCTTTTCCCCACTTTCTCTTCTATTAGATTTAGTGTGTCGGGCTTTAGGTTCAGGTCTTTGATCCACTTGGACCTAAGTTTTGTTCCAGGTGATAAGTATGGGTCTATTTGCATTCTTTTTCATGTTGACATCCAGTTAGACCAGCACCATTTGTTAAAGATGCTGTCCTTTTTCCATTATACAGTTTTGGTTTCTTTGTCAAAAATTAAGTGACCATAGGTGTGTGGGTTCATTTCTGAGTCTTCAATTCAATTCCATTGATCCACTGGTCTGTTTCTATATCAGTACCATGCTGCTTTTAATACTATTGCTCTGTACTATAACTTGAAATCTGGGATGGTGATATCTCCAGATGTTTTTTCATTGTATAGGATGGATTTAGCTATTCTGGATATTTTGTCATTCCATATGAAGTTTAGAGTTGTTTTTTCCAGGTCTAGAAAGGATTGTGTTAGTATTTTGATAGGAATTGCATTGAATCTATCTATCTATCTATCTATCTATCTATCTATCTATCTATCTATCTATCTATCTATCTATATCTCTATCTCTATCTATCATATATATATATATATATATTACCCCCAGGTATTTTATATTGCTTGTGGCTATTGTGAAGTGTGTTGTTACCCTAATTTCTTTCTCAGCCCATTTATCTTTTGTATAAAGAAGAGCGTCTGATTTTTTTGAGTTAATTTTGTATCCAGCCACCTTGCTAAGGTGTTTATCAGTTGTATTAGTTCTCTGGTGGAATTTTTGGGGTCACTGCAAATAGGGATAATTTGACTTCTTCCTTTCCAATTTGTATCCCCTTGATCTCCTTTAGTTGTCTTATCACTCTGGCTAGGACTGCAGGTACTATGTTGAAGAGATATGGGGAGAGTGGGCATACTTGCCTTGTCCTTGAGTTTAGATAAAATGTTTAAAGTTTCCCTCTATTTAATCTGATGTTGGCTACTGGCTTGCTGTGTATTACCTTTATTATTTCTAGGTATGGTCCTTGTATGCCCAGTCTCTCCAGGACTTTTAGGATGAAGGGGTGTTGGATTTTGTCAAATGTTTTTTCAGCATCTAGCGAGATGATCATGTGTGGTTTTTTTTTCTTTCAGCTTGTTTATGTGGTGAATTACATTGATGGACTTTCGTATGTTGAACCACTCCTTCATTCCTCAGATGAAGCCTATTTGATCATGATGTATGATACTTTTGATGTGTTCTTGGATTCAGTTTGCCAGTATTTTATTAAGTGTTTTTGCATCTATGTTCAGGAGGGAAATTATCTGATGTTCTCTTTCTTTGTTGGGTCTTTGTGCAGTTTAGAAATAAGGGTGACTGTGGCCTCATAGAATGAATTTGGCAGTGTTCTTTCTGACTCTATTTTGTGGAAGAGTTTGAAGAGTTTTGGTATTAGCTTTTCTTTGAAGGCCTGGTAGTATTCTGTGCTGAAACCATCTAGCCCTAGGGTTTTTTTCTGTTTTTTTTTTTTTTGGGGGGGGAGATTTTTTTTTTTTTACTAACTATTTTCATTTCCTTAGGGGTTATAGGACTTTTTAATCTGTTAACCTGATCTTGATTTAACTTTGATAATTGGAATCTATCATAAAAGTTGTCCATTTCACCTAGGTTTTCAAATTTGGTAAAGTACAGATTTTTAAAGTAGGACCTAAAGGTTCTCTGGATTTCCTCAATGTCTGTTGTTATTTCTCCCTTTTCATTTCTGATTTTGTTGATTTGGGTTTTTTTCCCTGTGCCTTTTAGTTAATGTGGCTAAAGGTTTGTCTATTTTGTTGATTTTTCTCAAAGAACCAACTCTTGGTTTCATTGATTCTTTGTATTGTTCTTTTTGTTTCTAAGTTGTTGATTTCAGCCCTAAGTTTGTTGATTTCTTGCCTTCTGCTCCTCTTGGGAGTGTTTGCTTTTTTTTGAGTTCTTCCAGTTTTGCTGTTAATTTGCTAATATGCACAGTCACAGTTTTCTTTTTGAAGGCACTTAGTGCTTGAACTTTCCGTTAGCACTGCTTTCATTGTGTCTCACAGGTTTGGGTATGATGTGCTTTCATTTTTGTTGAATTTTTAAGAGATCTTTGGTTTCCTTCTTTATTTTTTCCCTGACCCAGTAGTCATTCAATAGAGTGTTATTCAGTTTCCATGAATATGTAGGCTTTCTGTCATTTCTGTTGTTGTTGAAGTCCAGCTTTATTCCATGGTGGTCTGATTAGATACAAGGGGATATTTCAATTTTCTTGTATCTGTTGAGGCATGCTTTGTGTCTGAGTATATGTTCAATTTTGGGGAAGGTTCTGTGCGGTGCTGAAAAGAAGGTGTATTCTTTTGTGTTTTGGTGAAATGTTCTGTAGCTATCTGTTAGGTCTTTTTTGTTCATGACTCCCATTAGACTCATTATTTCTCTGTTTGGTTTCTGTCTCGGTGACCTATCCATTGTTTGGCACGGAGTGTTGAAGTCTCCCACTACTAATGTATGGGGATTGATGTGCGGTTGAAGCTGTAGAAGAGTTTCTTTTACAAAATGGGCACCCTTGTATTTGGAGCATAGATATTCAGTGTTCAGATGTCATCTTGATGAATATTTCCCTTAACGAGTATGTAGTGCCCTTCTCTATCTTTTTTTGATTAGCTTCAATTGAAAGTCTATTTTATTTGATATTAAGATGGCTACTCCAGAATGTTTTCTGGGTCCATTTGCTTGGAAAAGGTTTTATTCTGAGGTAGCATCTATCTTTTTTAGTGAAATGCATTTCTTGTAAGCCACAAAATAATGGATCTTGTTTACGGTTCCTTTCTATGAGCCTGTGTCTTTTTATTAGGGAGTTGATTCCATTGATGTTGATGGATATTAGTGACCAAGCTAATATGGTTGTATGTTTCTTTTGGTTTAGTTGCAGTGGAGTTTTTTGCTACCTTTGTTTTCATGGGTATAGTTATCTTCTCTGGGTTGCAATTTTCCTTCTAGAATCTTCTGTAGGGCTGAATTTGTGGGTAGATACTTTTTAAACTTATTTTTATTATGGAATATCTTCTTTTCTCCATCTATGTTGATAGAGAATTTTACTGGGTATAATAGTCTGGCCCGGCACCTATGTTCTCTTAGGGCTTGTAGGATGTCTGTCTAGGCCCTTCTGGCATTTAATCAAGACATGTCAGCTCCTGACAGCACACCCTATTCTACTCCAAGTAGAAGATGAGCATCAAAGAATCTCCAGTGTGAGATGGTTGAATTAGTGGCAAGCCTATCTCTTGGCAAGAAAGAGTCTGTAAACAGACTGCTGTCCAAAAAGGACAAAACTTGGAAGCAGGTAAGTCAACAGCCTAGCTCTGCCAAGACAGAGTAGGTAAGTCCTTCATAATTCCTGTTCTACATTCAATGTCTGTCAGAGAAACGGGGCCAAATGGCTGAAGATTGATGCTGTAATGTATGGAGAGAAAATGGGAACTGTCCAGGCAGCCACTGGTATGTCATTTCTTAGTTTTGGAAGCTGCAGGCCCTGCACTTCCTATATAATCATATATATTTATCCCTCTCCCGTCTCTGAGGTGGTTGAAGACTAGATAGCTAGAGTCTCATAGTTAAATTTTGAGTTGTTTAGGAATCAAGAGGGTGTTCTGGATCTAAGAAGATATTTTTAAAATTATGAGGCAAGTTAGTATGAAAGCTGAGTTAGATATAGAACTTTAAACTCATGGAGATGGTTAGATAGTAGAATGTTAAAGTTAGGTGCCAAATACATACGGGCTGGACATTGGGAATGTATGCTAAGCCATATAACTCTCATAATCGTGCCTATTTATTTCTGTTGTTATGTATTGTATTTATTGTTATAAGAGAAAGAACCATTTGTTGAACTAAAGGGGGAGCTGTTGGGGGAAAAAGATCTACCTTAAACTAAAAAAGTAGTGTAGAGGATGGGGGGTTGAGGGGGAAGAGGGTGGAAGGGTGGGACAGGAGAGGGGAGTAGGGGAGGGATTGTGATTGTGATGTAACTTGAAGAAATAAAAAATAAATTATAAAAAATAAAGTTTCTGAGGAGAAGTCAGGTGTAATTCTAATAGGTCTGCCATTATATGTTACTTGAACATTTTCTCTTACAGTGTTTAGTATTCTTACTTTGTTCTGTACATTTGGAGTTTCAATTATTATGTAGCAAAAGGAGTTTCTTTTTTGGTCTAATCTGGTATTCTGTATGCCTCTTAGGATTTTACGGGCATCTCTTTCTTTAGGTTTGGGAAGTTTTCTTCTATGATTTTGTTGAAGATGTCTCCTGGACCTTGAAGTTAGGAGTCTTCTCTTTATGCCTATAATTCTTAGGTTCTGTCTTTTCATTGAGTCCTTGATTTGTTGGATGTTATGGTTGAGAACTTTTTTAGATTTCTCATTTTATTTGGTTGTTGTACTGATTTCTTCAATAGAAAATTCCATGCCTGAGATTCTGTCTTCTGAGATATGTCTCATATCCTATTTTTGATACTCATGTCTGTAATTCCCGTTCCCTTCCCTTGATTTTCTACCTCTAGGATTGTCTCTTCTTGTGTTTTCTTTATTGCTTCCACTTCCAATTTCAAGTCTTGAACTATTTTATTTGTTTTCTGTTCCAATTTGCTTTTGTTTGTCTGCAAATATTTTAAATATTTCAATGCCTTGTCTCATCTCTTTCCTTTCATGTTGGACTGAGTTTGTTCAGAGTTCTCAAATGGTATTCTCCATTGCTTTCATTTGTAAAATTGAGGACTCTTTATATGCTTTCAGGGATTTAATTTCTTCTTGAAAGGACTCCATCATTTTCCTAAGTATAGATTTGTCATAATTTTCATGTTTCAGCTGTGATGGGATGTGCAGTGCTTGCTGTGTTAACCTCGCTGAATTTTCTTGGAGTCATATTTCCTTGATTTTTGTCAGTTTTGTTCTTTTTTATAATTTATTTTTTATTTTTTCAAGTTACATCTCAATCACAATCCCCTCCCTACTCCCCCCTCCTGTCCCACACTTCCACCCTCTTCCCCCTCAACCCCCCCATCCTCTACCCTTTTTTTTTAGTTTAAGGTATATCTTTTCCCCCCAACAGCTACCCTTTTCAGTCCAACAAATGGTTCTTTCTCTTGTAACAATAAATACAATACAAAACAACAGAAATAAATAGGCCATGATTATGAGAGTTATATGGCTTAGCATATATTCCCAATGTCCAGTCCATATGTATTTGGCACCTAACTTTAGCATTCTACTATCTAACCACTATCTAACCAGCCATGAGTTTAAAGTTCTATATCTAACTCAGCTTTCATACTAACTTGCATCACAATTTTAAAAACATCTTCTTAGATCTAGAACACCCTATTCACTCCTAAACAACTCAAAATTTAACTATGAGACTCTAGCTATCTTTTTTCAACCACCTCAGAGACCTGAGAGGGATAAATATATATGATTATATAGGAAGTGCAGGGCCCACAGCTTCTAAAACTAAGAAATGACATACCAGTGGCTGCCTGGACAGTTCCCATTTTCTCTCCATACATTACAGCATCAATCTTCAGCCATTTGGCCCTGTTTCTCTGACAGACATTGAATGCTGAACAGGAATTATGAAGGACTTACCTACCCTATCTTGGCAGAGCTAAGCTGTCGACTTCCCTGCTTCCAAGTTTTGTCCTTTTTGGACAGCATTCTGTCTATAGTTGAAGCAAGGGGTTTTTCTTGCTGAAAGATAGGCTTGCCAGTAATTCAACCATCTCACACTGGAGATTCTTTGATGCTCATCTTCTACTTGGAGTAGAATAGGGGGTGCTGTTAGTAGCTGAGATGTCTCGATGTCAAAAAATCTTAAGTTAAGAAAACATCTTTCGCTGACCCTTAGCCATCTGGTTGCCCTAAGCTGATTGTTCCTGATGTCTTCTGGACTGTTTCAGTGGCACTGCTGGTCCTCTTTAGGGTGCTGCAGTGACCATGTGGGCACACAGGTAGCTGGGAGGTACCTCTATCTCACAGTTGGAGCTGCCTTCCAAAGCCATGCAGTGATCAGACCTGCAGGACACTGGACAGGTGCAGGAAGAGCAGCCCCCTGCCCTGTCTCAGGACAATGTTCTTCCAGGGGATTGTATATCCAGTAGAGGGACCTTTATGTCCAACACCTTTCTGGGTAAGTGCAGATATGCTTGTGCCTCCCAGACAACTGCTCCACTGGAGATAAATCTTGGTGAACCCACAGTTCGCCTGTGTGGAATGGCTGAGTGGAAGCTGGGTGCTCTGGAGGCTGGTGAGTACCCCTGTCTGAGGTTGGATCTGCTGGTCGATTATTTGTGTGGCTCATGTCTGCTTCTGCACCAGGCTCCATGCTGGCCTCTGCTCTGGGCCCTGTGTCCAGTGCTGCTGTCATCTGCTTTGGGCCCTAGGCCTGTGCCCTGTGCAGCTGACTCAGCTTTGTGCCCCAGGGTCTACCCCACGTCGCTGTCCTCCACTCTGGGCCTCTGCTCCTTAGCTGGTAGGTCTGTTTCCCTGAGTGTCTGGGAGTCCCATCCTAGGACCCACACTAGTCCCTGGGTTCGCTGGGTAAAACCCCATGGGTTCATGCTTCTCACGTTGTTGCTCAGCTTGTTTTTATTTTTTCGATGTTGTAGTTATTTTCCCTATGCTCAAAATGTGTCCATGCCATCTGCCAACATCTTGGATTCTACTGAGTTTATCCTTTTAATAGTCAAGGCAGTGCCCAACTGAAACACACAATCTAACTGGCCAGTGTAAGATGAATGGCAAATATCAGATCTCAGTTCCTCAAAGGCAGAAGCAAGCCAAACTCACCAAGGCAAACAACACATTAGGACTGTAGCAGTATGTCTACCCTCCATTAGAATGGTTACTTTTTATCATATAGGTTGGACAAAATGTAAAATTATCTTTTTTTAATAATTCTTAACACAAGTAAGTGTGGTAGAAGTTAGGTCTACTTAGTAAATTATCATGCAGTTTAGCTTGGATGAGGAAAAACCAATGTCAAGGTACCAATTCAAACCAATTGATGACCAAAAAATATTGGCTCACAACTCACCCTTCTTTTCTTAATGTAGAGTAACCATTGGTAATTTCTTTTCCCACTTGAGAATGTTATAGCCTCCTATCCAGACTTTTGTGTTCCTATGTATGCTTATGTGAGCAGGTGCACCTTCATAGGCCAGTGGGGGGAGGTGAAGAGTATCCTGCTCTACGACTCTATCATATTTTCATTAGACTGAATCTTCCACTAAATCTGCATCTAGGATGATGGTCAGCAAACCCCACAGCCTGTCTTCATCCCCCAAAACACTGGTTTACAGGTACACATACATAATCATGCCCACTTTTTATACAAGTGTTGTGATCTGACTTAGGTCCACATGCTTCCAGAGCAAGCGATCTTACCATTGAATCTTTTCCCCAGCCACATCACCTGCTCCAGAGTTCAATCGAAGAGGTATCTTTTACAACAGTCTTCATTTTAAGTAAGTATTACAAAAAAGGTTTTAAGTATGGAATCCTCAGCTCAAACTGAGTTTAACTATAAAAGTAATTAAAGATCAGTAGATAGGAGGAGTTTCAGATATGTCAGCGTTCAAGCTCCACTCTGTTGATTCTCAGCTCTGAAGGTTTATAGTACAGTACTGAGCATTGTTAGGACATTGTTAGGACTTATATGTATTACTGTGTTTTCCAAATATTGCTTTTTTATGTCCCCATATTCACTAGTAGAGAAGGGTAGGTCAAGTAGCTGGAGATTACTCTGTGGTTAGGAGTGTTTCCTGCTCTTCCTAAAGATTGCCTTTCAGCTTCAAACTTCAAATTTTGAGTTACTATGTGTAACTCCAGATCCAGAGGTGGCCTGGCCCCCTCTTCTCACTCCAAAGACACTTGCTGTCAGGTAGCATGAATTCAGCTACAGACACAGCACACATATACATAAATACAATAAAAATACATCTTAGAGGCAAAGGTCACATGGACCTGTGTAGGAGATGGCTGTGAGCTACTTGGCAGGATGTACTTTTGGAATTAGGCTGGATGCACATTCCATTCCTAGAACTCATAGACATTCCTTTGAGAATTCTTTCAGTTGCCAACAGAAGTTGTGGTAGTAACCACATATGAATTCTACAGCAGGCTCAGGTACTCATGAAAAGTATTTGCCCAAGGAGAGGATGGTGTGTTTTCAGTGTTTAAACAGTTACTTCATTTGATTTGTTTTGTTTGACTTTGAGATGGAGATAGCCTGGAACTCAGCCTGGACCTCTATGTTTAATCTGAAGATGACCTTGAACTCCTGATCTTCCTTCAGCCTCCCCAGAGGTGTAATCACAGGCTTGGGCCACCACATATGGCTTTGTGCAGTGCTCAGTACTGAACCCTGAGCTTTATGCATGCTAGGGAAGCATTGTAGCTACAGAGCTACAGCCCAGTGCCAAACAACATATCTCCATGGTAAGTAGATTGAGACAGTTTCTCTACAGTGGTTCCACAATATTTAATGTATTTAATGTTTCCAGTGCTTAACACTTTGGACCTGTGTATCCCTTCTCTGTGTCTTGTCTTGGGATAATGTCAAGAGAGGCTGCAGGATTTTTTTTTCTTGCCTATGAATAAGATGTGTTAATAAACTGAGTGAATAGAGATCTATTATCTGTGAAAATGGTCTTCTGCAATTTCCCCTGGCAACTTCCTGATTCATTTGTAACCTTTTAATTCTAGCAGCTTTTCTTCCATCAATACCTTCTTCTAAAAATTGAGCAATACTTTCAGTTTTATAAGGTTGTGCATTTAAGGTCTTTAAATGAAAATGGGTGTGAACTCCTTTGAAAGCTTATGCAAAAGTTGTGTCCATCTGAAATAGTTTCTTTCTTACCTTAATGATTTTCTCGGTGCTAAAATTGGAATAAATGCTTCAACTTTTGTACTTCTAAATCACAGGCGACTGAATAAAATGTGGTTTTGATTTCAAAATTGGAGTCCATCTAATTTTAAGGTTTTTTTCCTCTGTTCCCTCATTTTGAAGTAATTCTTACCACAATATCTAAAGCAATGTGCAAATCTTTCTCTGGGAGATATAAGCAAAGTCTACATATTACTCATAAGGTCTCAAGAAAAAGTCACAGTATGATGCCAGCAAGGTTTACTATGGAGTACCAGGGAATTTATTGGGTGACCCAGCATGGATAATGGCTTCCCTATAGTCACAGAGAAGGAGTCAGATCTTGTTAACCCCTCCAGCCTATAGAGTTATTTAACCTTCCCCAACACTCTGCAAGGTCATGCTCAATTAGAGCAGCAGTGTACCATACAAATAACCTTAGGGGTGTGCCTGGAATCTCAGGTAAGGGTCCTATGACCCATTCACCCTTCTATCCACAGGCCTGACTATGACTGGCCCTTGTAAACAGAAACATCTGGTCTGATGAAGATATTGGCTGTTTTGCTTAGAGACAGCACCTACTCTACAGGGAAATTAGTAACTTCGCTTTTTCCTCTTCCACTCATCAGCTCAGAGTTACTAACAGCTCAGTTTTCTACCTAGCTGTGAAGCCTAGCAAGGTTTGTATAGCTGTGTTTGAAAAACACTTTGGTCCCATGGTTTGGGGGTTTTGTTTTCCCCTTGCTGCCTGGTGGGGAATCAATCAGTGACTTGACTCAAGTAAAGTTATTCAAGGTTGATGTGACACAGGTGTGTCACCAAAAGGTCAGGGGAAGAATCATCTCTCCCTCCTTGGCAAAAAGAAGCCATCTGCTGTTCAAGAAGTACATCCATAGATATACATCTGTCTAGAATAGGATGTTTTTGTATTTGTATTTAGAGAAACACACCCTGATGAGGCATTTATGGTCTAAATGTACAAATTTTTTAAATTTATATTTGCATTTATTTAGTGTCTGTGTATTCATATACATTCATGTGCATATGGGTGTAAAGGTGTAAGTATGTGTGTGGACAAAGGATTACCTCAATTTATCCATCTTTCTTTTTTCAGAAGATTTTTATTAGTTTTCAATTGTGTGTTTAAGTGAGTGTATCTGTGTGGGTATGTGTATATGAATGTGGGTGCCCACAGAGGCTGGAAGAGGGAGTCCAATTTCCTGGAGCTTAAGTTACAGGCAGTTGTGAGTAGCCTGATAGGGATTCTGGGAACTGAATTAGGATCCCCTGAAATAAGTAGCACCAGTTATTAATCCCTGAGCCATCTCTCTAGCAATTCCCTCCTTCCTTGCTATTTAAGACACTATCTTAGCTCTTTCACTGGTTTAGATTTCCCTTAGCTTACCAAGTAGCCTAGGTTAGACTGGCTGGTCACCCTTAGGGTTCTGTCTCTTCCTCTCTTGTTCTATGATTGTGAACATGCTCTGCCATGTCAACATTGTTTACCTAGGTTCTGAACATGGAAATCTGGTTCTCATGCTTGAGTGACAAGCAATTTACCAACTGACTTAACTTCCAGCCCCTCAGGGTACAGATTTTAATTTGAGGATACTATCCCTGCATCATCATAGCATTGTGTTCCTATTAAGTACACAGAATATAATGTTTACATAGTCTAGCTGTCCTAACTAAAATATAAAGTGATCGGGTATACCATCAAAATAGGAAAGTGCTGACAATAATAAAATCATGTGAGGATTATCTTTCACTTTGTCATTTTAAAAGGACCATTTAAAATGTCATATCCAAGCATGGTTTGGATTCTGAGTTATCTGGAAGGATCTTTGTTGTTAAGAAAAAACCTCCTATTTATTTTATATAATAATATACTATGTCACCCTCTTGAACACTGGGGTTTGTTCCCTCATTTTGTAGCATTGAGAAACTATGTAATTTCTCTGCTGTCTTATTTTCCATGTAACATGGGATGATTATCATACCTCTAAGGGCTTTTCCCCTAAGGAAGAGTCATGCATGTGATGTAAACAGATTTTCAGACACAGAAAACTCAATGGAGAAGTAGAGTTGCCCTGACAATACAATAATCCAGAGGCCAAAGCTGCAAATGGAAAAATGTGTCACTTGCTTTATCCTCAGCATGAGCCAGACATTCAGTAGCTTCTGTTGTGTGTAAGATACTTTATTTTTATTTTTTGAAGTCTACATGGAAACATTGCAGGGGGAAATCCCATTTTTTCTTGTTCTGCAGGAAAATGCTAGGAATACGCTATAAGATGAATATGAGTTAAAGGTTGGCCTAAATGATACAGTTCAAAAGTAATGAGAAGAGAAACATTTTAGAATTAGTCAGGAAGTCACTGAAAATAATTGAATGGCAAGGTAGATGGTCATAGTGATCCTGGGTTTGAATGGGCTTTCCTTGTATTAAGTCAATGATAACCAAGCTATAATACATAGAATAAGGGACTACAGGAGACAGATAAATCTCTGTAGGAAAGAGAAATAGAATAGATAGTTAAGAATGAATGATGGAAAGGGGGGAGGGATTGGAATTGGAAAATCAAGTGGGGAGCAGAGAGTGAAGAGGGAGAGGCAAGGCAGGGGTTGGAAATAAAGGGAGAGACAATTAAAATTGAGGACCATTTTTTTTTTTTAGTTTAAGTTATATCTTTTTCCCCCCAATAGCTCCCCCTTTCAGTCCAGCAAATGGTTCTTTCTCTTATAACAATAAATACAATACAAAACAGCTGAAATAAATAGGCCACAATTATGAGAGTTATATGGCTTAGCATATATTCCCAATGTCCAGTCCATATGTATTTGGCCCCTGACTTTAACATTCTACCATCTAACCATCTCCATGAGTTTAAAGTTCTATATCTAACTCAGCTTTCATACTAACTAAAAAAAAAAAAAAAAAAAAGGTAGAGGATGGGGGGGTTGAGGGGGAAGAGAGTGGAAGGGTGGGACAGGAGGGGGGAGTAGGGAAGGGATTGTGATTGAGATGCAACTTGAAGAAATAAAAAATAAATTATAAAAAAAAGAAATGATGAGTTGATTGGCAAAGATGTATTGCAGTAGAAGTAGTCACAGATGCAAACAATTTACAAGATAATTAGAAATACTCTTTGGCATATTAACTGGCCATTAAAAACTAAATTCATTTTAATAAATTTATAATTATGAAAAAATAAGGACCATTTAAGAAATCTAATACAGTAGAAGCTTCCTAAAATATATACATATATAAAAGCAACCTAAAAGAAATTGCCAAATAATGGAGGAGACAGAGCTCCAACTGGCCATCCCTTGTCACCAAATGAAGCATCCAATACCAGAAATTGGTTACAGCTAATTGAGTCATTGGCAAAAGGGGTCCCATGTGCCCCTAGACGACTGAGACTGTGGCCAGCATTATTTGCTCATTATCTACAAACTGCAACAAGGCCCTATTGGTGAAGACACCACCAACATAACTCACTGAACATGGAGAAGTTGAGCTGATGCTAACAGATCTTTCACTCCTAATAATATTCATGGTACTGGAAGGTACATTCTGCATATTACCACAGGAGAAAGGTGAGCACCAACCCAGCTATAAAACCTTCTATTTACAATGATGTCCTGCCTGCAAGATATGCTAGTGCAATGGTGGAACAAAGCTTGTGGAAGTAACCAACCAACATCTGATTTGACTTAAGATTCACACCACAAGATGAAACCTGTACTTGACAAAATTTGGGTGACCAAGAACCTGAGACTAGATACATTCAAAGACCTGGGTAAAACTAAATACTACTGTTCTACTAAGTGAACAAAGCAGATAAAATGACTCCTAATGACAATCTGCTATACTCATCAATCAGTGAGTAAGCCATGATCAGAGAAGCTTCCTCCTGTAGTAGAAGGGAACAAATACAGAGACTCACAGCCAGATAATCTTCAGAGAGTGAGATACCTTAGAAGATTCATTCCTAAATGAGAAGTCTATGGATTCTCTCTTCTCAGGGTCCAGGGAACCCTATTGACAAGAAGTCAGAAAGTGTGTAAGAGCCAGAGAGGATGGAGTACACCAAGAAAACAAGACCTTTAAGGCAATTGCTCTAAAACAATTTTAGGAAAACTTAAGATGACAGAAGCACATATAAACTAACAGACTGGTAGCATGCACAAGGCCTGCACGGGTCTGCTCCTGATGGGGTCCCAGAGCTAAGAGGAGAAATGGATACATACACTCATCCCTAAAGCAGAAGTAATTCCAACTGATAACCATTTGCAAGTGAAAATTTAGTTTCTCCAAAGGAGTCTCACTGGGGAAACAAACTACTCTTAAGGATAGGCTGTATGCCCAGCAGTAGATGTTCAACACAAAATGAACTCGAAGACATTTTTGGAGATTCCTTATCTCATCATGTTGTGTCTGGGCTTATTCTTTTGTTAGTTTGTTCCTTTATTTGCTTGTTTTTGTTTGTTTGCGAAAGTTTACTACTTTAGTTGAAACTGAACCATGAATAGAATATTACACTAGAAAAATAACTTGGAAATTCCATTTTCATTAAAATACTTAAATCTCATAGTCAAGAACTGGCTACTCTGGGACACTTAAGGTAACAAATTCTCCAACCAACATTAAAATATAATCTATTCAATATTCTGGAATTAAACAAAATAACTTTCATTAATTAAATACAGTAAAATTTTTAATTTAAGAAAATTCTATTAAAATATGAAAAGATACTACTGTTTTCTTTGGTGGGTAAGGATGGTGTTTCTGGTTTTTTTTTTTTTTTTTTCTTCATTGACTGGTTTTTTTTGTTTGTTTTACATCATAATCTCAACCCCCTCCCTTCTCTCCTCCCAGTCCCACTCCACCCACTTACCCCATTTCTTTTCCCTTTATAGGTTTTGTCTCCCAAGCCCCCTTTTCATCCTATAGGTCCTTGGTAAATATACTATGGATTCTGTTTTTGTATTTTTATGTGATTCCTGAGTGTGTGAACCAGCATTTCTCTGCATCTGTATGTGTTTCTTGTCCCTTTTCTTGGGTTCTTTTCATGTTTGTTTCTTTTGTTCTACTCTGATGTGTTTGCTTTATCTCATTGTATTTTATTTTGTTTCTTTAGAAGTCTGTTTTCTAATGAGAGACAGATCTGGGTGGGAGAGGAGGTGAGGAGAAACTGAGAGAACTGAAGTGAAGGGAAGCATTAATCAGGATATATTATATGAAAAACATCTATTTTCAATAAAAGAAAAAAAAAAGCACGCTGTCTTGTTTGCATGCACATGGGGGTGAAGGGTTGACCTTTCTGTATTTCTTAGCTGTTTTGGTGAGAACTGTGGTTTCAAAGGCACCTTGCTTGTTGGTTGAAAGGTGATCATCACTCCTTTTAAAGTCAAAACTATTTGTATTACATAGATTAATTTCTAGTATGTTCGTGGGCACTCATGCTATGGTGTGTGTAAGTCAGAGGACAGCTTGTAGGAGTATATTCTCTCCTTACTGGTGAACTAAATCCTTCTCATCTTCCAGGGTAACACATGCATCCTGGGGATCCAACTCCAGACACCAGGCTTGGCAGCAAATGACTTTACCCTTTGCACCATGTTGTCAGCCATTACTGATTTAAAGTACATTTTAAAATATCACAGTACAAGGAAATTTTAACGCACTGGTGGGTTTACTGTGTCTACCTTCAGGATTGGACCCACAGTCTATCCTGGGTCATGTTGAGATGAGTACTCCCATCCTACAACACTCACAGCTTCCAGGACAGGTGAAGCACACTCCACATCAGATACTCTTTGGAAACCATTTAGCTAAGCTCTTTGACCTATACTTGCTTGTGTTTTAACATCTAGGTCAACTCCATTTAGTACATACCTTACAAAATCGTATCAACGCTGTTTTGAAACCACCATGTAATCCCAATCCCGCTACCCTGACAAGACACTCTTTTAAATCTTATAAAAAAGGAAGCAGATGGGGGGGTTGAAGGGAAAGAGGGTGGGAGGGTGAGACCGGAGGGGGAAGGAGAGAGGGGATTGTGATTGAGATGTAACTTGAATAAATAATACATAAATAAAGTAATTAATTAACTAAAAACTAATGTTAATTGTTCCAATGAAAGATTCAGGATGAATAGCCATTACTATTATAATCATTGTTATTATTTCAAATTTTAGTTTTTCTATGAACAAAATGAAGTTGTGCCAAATTGACAACATTAGTTTACAGGATCATATATATATAATCACATATAGAAAGGCAGTCTGTGTATACATAATTATATATTAGACATATTTTTAAAAACCAAGATTTTGAACATTAAAAAAAAGAATCTTTAATATATTAAATGTAATTTAATGCATGAGGTCCTTTCATGTCAACTGAGAAGAGCTCAGTGAAGCATTTTATGTGTGGGTGTTATACGTGTTTGTATGTGTACATGACATGAGTATGTATAGGTATGTACATGAACAGGTCCATGTTAACTATCTTCTCCATCACTCTCCACCTTTTTATTGTTTATTTATTTTGACTTATGTGTCTGCTTGGGTGTATGTCTGCACACATGCATACACGTGCCTGGGGAAGCCTGAGGAGGGTGTTCCCTGGCAGACAAGTTCCAGCTTCTGGGAGCTTCATGACATGGATGCTGGAAAGCAAATTTGGTTCCTCCATAGCAGCAGCCACAGCAGCAGCAAGTATTCCTAACTGCCAAGCCTTCTCCTCAGCTCCTACCCTTGAATTTTTGAGACAGTGTCTCTCAATGATGCTTGATCTCAAAGATTAGGCAAAACTAAAATTCATTTTGTTGTGTGTTAATTTTATAATTGTTTTTATATCATTTAATTACATTGGTCTTACTTTAAATGATATTTAATACTATTAATTTCCTGTTTAAAAAAAAAAGAAGGAGAGATGGGGGTGGGCATTGGAGAGAAGGATCACCAATTATGAGTGCTGGCTGCCTTTGCCAAACACTTGAGTTGCTTCCCAGCATCCATGTCTGACAGCTCACAAGCCAGTGTAACTTCAGATCCATGGGATTGATACTATCTTTTGAGCTTTACAGGTTTCCACACAGACAAACACATATAAACAACCATAAAACAAATCTTTATTTTTTTAAAGAAATTTTTATATATAATGTCCTTGTGAAGAAGCTTAGTCCATACTCCAAAAAAAGCTGATTTTGTTATTGGATAAGTTGCATGGGTTTCGTTGTTGTTGCCCTTGTTGTTTGGCTTTTCTTTTTTTTCTTTTTTTTTTTTTTGATTTGTTTTTAATCTGTGCTTCCATTTTGGTAACTTCTATCACTTGAAGCAAGATTCTTTGACTTCCATCTGTTCACCTTTTAAAAACTTTCAAGATCTCCTTTCAGTGAATACACTTTTCTTCAAGAGACAGGCTTCTCTGACAGGCTTTCTTCTGAATCCATTGAACTCTCCAAGCCTACTTCTCTGCTTCCTGTCCTGCCTTCACAAATTCACATCCTCCTTTTAACTGCCCCAATCTCTGTCCTCCTGACACATCCTCAGGAGGGTTCCCAAGTGCATGAAAGGCAACGCTATTAAGTCTTGTATGACAAAGAAGAACTTTATTCTGCTTTCTCACTTACTGAGGTATGACAAAGTATTCTAATCTGGGTTGCAAACATTTCCTTCTCATAACCCTGAAGCCAATCTTTCCTTTGTTTCCTACATTCATTGTTACTAAAGGAAAAGCCAGCACAGATGCATTTTTCATTCCTTCATATTGAGTTTGATTTTCCTTGATACTCAGCAATTTAAAACTGATCCTAGGGGGACAAAGTAGAAGGGGTTGGGGAGAGGAGATGGTTCAGGGGTTAGAAGCACATGCTCCTCTTCTAAAAGACCATAGATCAGGACTCATCACTGACTTTTAACAACCTGCCTGTCACTCAAGCTCCAGGGTATGCAACATCCTCTTCTGAGCTCCCTGTGCATATCCACACTCAGACACATACACATATACACAAAAATTAAGGTATAAAATTAAGATTATATTTGGCTCAATTGGTATTGATCTTGTATATTAATACAAAATTAATATCATATTTGGCTACATTGGTACTGATGTTTGTGTATTGATACAAAATTAAGGTCAACTCTTTTTAAGGTATTGTAACTAGGTAATGCTTAAAAATAAAATGTGAAGTTTTGGCCTTCTGTTAGCAACTGTCATAAACTGTTTAGGATAATTAAATGCAAACTAACAGTCATTCAAGCATGTCATTTTGTTAGGTACTAGGATAGTCTATCACAGTTATTTTTTAAGTTAATCAGAAATCAAGTTGCTAAGAGACAAGCAACATTTGCTTATCCAAATATACAGAGATAAATAGGTGGTCTTCAAAAACCTCAAGAGATCTATAGAATATGGCATTCAAAGATGTTTTCTTAACTTAAGAATTTTTGATACTGAGACATGTCAGCTCCTGATAGTACCCCTTATTCTACTCCAAGTAGATGATGAGCATCGAAGAATCTCCACTTCGAGATGGTTGTATTAGTGACAAGCCTGTCACTTGGCAAAAAAAAAAAAAAAAAATCCCTTACTTCAACTGTAGACACCATGCTGTCCAAAAAGGACAAAATTTGGAAGCAGGTAAGTTGATAGTCTAGCTCTGTTAAGACAGGGTAGGCAAGTCTTTCATAATTCCTGCTTTACAATTAATGTCTGGCAAAGCTCTAGATTGATGCTCTAAAGTATTGAGAGAAATTGGGAACTGTCCAGGCAGCCAGTTGGATGTTATTTCTTAACTTTGGAAGCTGCTGGCCCTCTACTTCCTGTATAATCAGATATATTTACCCTTCTCAGGTCTCTGATGTGATTGAAGACTAGATAGCTAGAGTCTCATAGTTAAATTTTGAGGATGCAAGTTAGGATAGAAGCTGAGTGAGATATAGATCTTTAAACTCATGGAGATGGTTGCATAGTAGAATGTTAAAGTCAGTTGACAAATACGTATGGACTGGACATTGGGAATGCACGCTACGTCTTATAATTTTCATAATTGTGGCCTAATTATTTTGTTGTTTTGTATTGTATTTTTTTATAAGAGATACAGTTTGTTGGGTTGAAAGGAGCTGCTGTTGGTGGGGGGGGGAAGATATACTTTAAACTTAAAAAAAAAGGAAGCAGATGTGGGGTGTGAGGGGGAAAAGAGTGGGACTGGAGGGGAGATCAGGGAGGGGATTGTGACTGAGATGTGACTTGAAAAATTAAAAAAATATATATTTTTTAAAAAGTTTAAAAAACTTAAATCTTTAAATAAATAAATAATAAAATTGTTATATCTAAATTTCCAACTTTTTTGCTGTGTGCCTTGTCTTACTTTGAATTATGTTCTTCCCCTTGTGAGGATTTCTCCTAAACTATATCTTTAATGATTTTCTTCCTTATTCATTTCTCAGTCTGTCTTTCTGAAACTCCTATGTGTTGGAATTTTTTTTTTTGTTTGTTCTTTCTCACTCATTTTTTTCTATACAATCTTCTGGTTCTTTGCTCTGGTGCAGTTTTCTTCCATCAAGTCCATTGTTGGATTTCCCTCTCATATTTTAATGTCTACTTCTGTGACTTTCTGCTTCATCAGCTTCTGGTGTTCCTCCTACATGAAGCTTATACATTTCCTTTTGTGGAGCTTCTGTGTAGGTGTACAAGTACATGCATGTGTACAGAGGCAGGGGGTCAACTTCAGTTGAAATGTGACACATTCCTTTTTAGTTAGACAGTTAGCTAACTAGTTAGTTTTTGAGACAGGATCTCTCAAAGGACTGGAACTCGCCAGGTATGATAAGATGTCTGGTCAGTGAGCTCCAGGGATCTGGCTGTCTCTATCTCCCTAACACTAAGATTGCAAGCACCCACTACCAACCATTACGTTTTAAATGTGAATTATGAGAATCCAAATTCAAGTCTTCAGACTTGGAAAGCTAGCATTTATCAAACGAACTGTCTCTGTATTCCCTTGGGTGAATGAATCATTTTCTATTTCATTATCAGTCTCATTCATTTTATAGAAGTTTCTTTTTTCCCCTACAAATTCTATAGATTCTTCATTTGGAACTAATATAGGTGAGGAGCAGGGGAATGGTCAGGGTGCTCATTCTTCACAGATGGGCTATTGATAGTTATACTGAAAAGGGAAGGTGATTGCTAGGATATAAGAATGGGGAGGTCACTCTCATCAGGGCCGTTGTCCTCAATATAAACTCAGCCTATGTACAATTTTTTTTTTCTCTAGGCAAAGAATTCTGACTGTGATATGTTTCATTTAGTTGGATAGAGTTATCTACTCACACTTAATTATATTCAACTAGGTTGATAACTGAAGGGAGAATGTTCACTCTGGCCAACATGATAGCCAGGACTTGAGAACACAATGGCTGGAACTTTGAAGTCAGATATTAATGCTCTCTGACTATTGCACAGTGCACCAGCTGAATGACAAGGTAATATCCTTTAAAATCCTTTCCTTGACACATATTAACTCTGGACTTGGGAGATGGCTCAGTTGGCAAAGTATTTGCCTTGGAAGCATAAAGACTTTGGTTCAGTCTAAATAACCTAAACGAATAAAACCTCATTGTGATCATAGTCTTCACAATGTTGTATGGTGTTGGGAATATGGGACAGTAAGATCCTTGACACCCCTGTTGCTGTAATGAATATTATAACCCAAAGGAACTTGGGTAGGAAAGGATTTATTTCACCATGATGTTATAGTCCATATTCAAGGAAACTCAAGCCAGTAACTTGAAGGTGAAGCCATAGAGAAACATTGCTTCCCCGCTTGCTCCCACACCCAAGTTCAGCTACCATTCTTATACAGCTGAGGTCCACTTGCTAAGGGATGGTGTGGCCCAGAGTGGACTTTCTGCCTTGATGATCCATCAAAACACCCTACATACACATACCCATAAACCAGTATAATGGAGACAATTCTTCAGTTAGGTTTCCTTTATCCCAAGAGACTCTTAAGTGTGTAGTTGGCAACAAAAAAATTAATCAGTACACGGTGAGATAATGTCAAGATTTCTAAAATTATTTCCATATAACATTTTTAATTGCAACTCTGTTTTAAACTCTGAGCTATTGCCTCAATTGCACAAACATATAATGGGGCAAAATGGTCAAAGTGTAATTAAAAACATGTATTGCTAAATTAAGTGACAGAACCTATATTATAATAATCAAGAAGTTGTCCATTTCTGTTTTTCTGATATTTGTGGCCAGGGTGAAGATTATAAATCAGTCCAGGGATGGTAGTTTTCTTTCCATTGTAAGCTCTGTAAAAATAACAATAAATCTGTTTGAAATGTAGAAATGACCTTTATGGGTGTATGTTATGGAGATATTTTTTTCTTTTTCAGTTCACATGAAGTATTTTGTAGACTAGCTTTCTCTTTTCCAAAGTTGCATCTCATTGAGTATGAAAATACATATGCGTTTCATTTTGAAATGTTGCTACAGTGCATTGTCTATGGGGATCAGAGATCAAAGGAGGTGCAAACAACCTAAATGAAAAATGCAGTAAAGGCTCACTATAAATCTGAATGTATCTCGATTTGCTCTATAAGTTCTGAGTCTTTTGGGTATTATAAAATGTTTCAGTCTCTCAAAACTTCATATTGTAGAAGGTAATTTTATGCAAACTATAAATCCCTGCATCCGAATGTTAGAGTCCCCAATTATCTGAGTATTCTTTCCTCCAGTGTAATAATATACAGTTGGTAAATGTACAAGAATCCAATGTTGAAAGCTAAAAATTGGAGGTGCACAAAATATAAGAAATATCCCTTAATATCCATCATATCTTCATGCCCAAACAACAATGATTCGGGTCATTATGCACACTCAAGACTGAGCACCTCAATCATACACCACAAACGTATCATTAAGGTTTGCATTTTTCATGAGAATGTCAGCCATTCTCTGACTGTATTATCATAATAAGCTTACCAAGGATCTGCAAACAGAAATAGAAACCTCTCAGATACGCTAAAATTCTATTTTCTTATACAATTGCATGCTAAAAATGAGAGGTGATTTACTTTGCTTATTCCCCAAGGTGTTTTTTTTTTTTTTAAGGCAAATCAAATGTCAAGCTATCGCTTTCACCTGCTTTTGCCACCCCCATTCTCATTGGCTAGGAGGGCATGATCTCTGCCTCTAGCAGTCAACTCTTTATCATTGTTTTCATCTCTGAAAATGGGTTGCTAAAAGGACCACAGAACTGCCAAGTTGTGGTTCTCCTAGGAAACAATACAAGGGAATGATATGACTCTCAGCCTCTCTGTGACTTCTCATATCCCAGGAGGAGAAGGTGACTTTCATCAATAAACCTCTCAGCCCATGGTCAGTGTCAAGGGTTCCTAGAAAGATCCACAATGTCCTTCCAAGGAAACATAAAACACATTGTTACAACTGTGCATTTGTCAAGAATATGGATCAGTTTGTAGAGTGCTTGCCTTCCATGAATAAATCTTTTAGTTACATTCTCAGCTCTGTCTAAACCTGATTTGGTAAGCCATGCCCATAATTAGAAGTTGAAACAGGAAAGTCAGAAGTTCAGGGTTATCTTTATATACATAATGAGTTCAAGGCCAGCCTAGGCTACATGAGACCTTGTCAAAAGAAGCAATTGCACTTAAGGACATCTGTATTACTTCAGTGAACAGTTGCTGGGTTTTAGCTATTGTAGACATTTTTTTCTACATCTTTTCATTGGAGTTATAGGATTGTTCAAATACTTAAATATAATTGAGATGTATTTTCATGTTCATAAGTGTTGTAATAGAAAAATAAAAGATTGATTCTAGAGGAAGAAATTACACATCATTCAAAGACAGCACCCAATCTGTTTTGCATAGCTCTGTTAATAAGTCTGTAGGTAAGAAGAAGCCATGGCTTTTCCTCCACAGACATCGGTTGTGTTCAGAGTCAAGGGAAGTTTAAAGATGAGAAGGTATGTGAAGCAATTCCAAAAACAGTGTATATGTTTCTGAAGGGGTACTATAACAAATTATTATTTTTTTAAAAACCAGAGGCTTAAAAACAACAGAAAGATATATCTCTCCAGGGTAGGGTACCCATCACTAGCAACAATTCCTTGGCAGTGGACAATAGATTTCAAATACTCTGCCTGTGACTATCTCAATGAGATTACCAGTGATTTGGGATTAAGTTTTTCCCCTTTTCAGTGTAATCTCATCTTAAGTTATATTTCTTATATAGTTATACATATAGTTTATTTATAGCTCTAGATAAAGATATATTATGAGGTGCAGGGACATGAATCTTAGAGCAACACTGTTAACCCACAAACTGATGCATAGCACTGTCTAGTTATAGAAGTATAAAAACTTAGAGTTATGGGATAGTAGCTTGGACAGAGAAGAGTTTGCCTTGTTATCATAAGAATCTGAGTTGGTTCACCAGAATTCATATAAAAAGAGTCCAGCATGTCTATAATCCCAGTGCAGGGTAAGTGAATACAGGAGGGTTTCTGAAGCTCACTGGCTAGACAACAAGCTTCAGAACAAAGAACTGTGTTTCGTAAAACAGAGTGGAACCTGAAAATGACATCCAGGGTTACCCTCAGCCCCCTGCCTCTGCCTCCATGTGCATGCACTATGTAGACTCAGGAAGAGACAGGTGTACAGAAAAAAAAAAGGAAAAGATTAAGGAAACCAGCATCTCTTCAGCACTGACATACAAGGTCAGGGATGTGAGTTCAAATCTTGAGAGATGAATCTTCTCCTTCAAGGTCTTCATTCCCCACCTCTGAATACACAGTGATTGGAGCTATGCAACTGTACTTGTGATTTTATGGCAACTTGACTCAAGATTCTATTGCTGAAGACAATATCTACATAACTCACTGAACACAAAGAAGTTGAGCTGATGCCTACCTAGCACCTTCACCACTACTGATTAGTGTTCATGTTATTGGAGGATACTCACTCACTCTACAATTATTTGTTTTCAAGACAGGGTTTCTCTGTGTAACAAGCCCTTGGTGTCCTGGACTTGCTTTGTAGAACAGGCTAGCTTGAAATTCATAGAGAACTGCCTCTATTTCCTGAGTGCTGGGTTAAAGGCCTGCACCACCACGCCCAGATGTATGTCATTTTTAATTGGTTTCTTTGTTTTCTTGATGTACAGTTTTTGTTTGTTTGTTTAGTTCATTATACATTTTACATACTAGTCTAGTGCTCTATCAGATGTACAGTTGTTGAAAATCTTTTCCCATTCTGTACCCTCTTGCTTTGTCTGTATGAGGGCATTCTTTGACATAAAAACATTTTTTCTTTTATTGAATTTTTTTTTTACTTTATTTTTTACTTCTTCAAGTTAAAACTCAATCGCAATCCCCTCCTTACTCTGCCCTCCAGTCCCATCCTCCCACTCTATTCCACCTCAACCCACTCAACCCCTTCCTTTTTTTTTAAGTTTAAGGTATATCTTTTCCCCCCAACAGCTCCCACTTTCAGTCCAACAAATGGCTCTTTCTCTTATAATAATAAATATAATACAAAACAACAGAGGTAATTAGGCCACAGTTATGAGGGTTATATGTCTTAGCATACATTCCCAATGTCCAGTCCATGTGTATTTGGCACCTGACTTTAACATTCTACTATCTAACCATCTCCATGATTTAAAATTCTATATCTAACTCAGCTTTCATTCTAACTTACATCACAATTTTAAAAATATCTTCTTAGATCCAGAACACCCTCTTGATTCCTAAACAACTCAAAATTTAATTATGAGACTCTAGCTATCTATTCTTCAACTACCTCAGAGACCAGACAGCGATAAATATATCTGATTATATAGGAAGTGCAGGGCCCACAGCTTCCAAAACTACGAAATGACATACCAGTGACTATCTGGACAGTTCCCATTTTCTCTCCATACATTACAGCATCGATCTTCAGTCGTTTGCTCCCATTTCTCTGACAGACATTGATTGTAGAGCAGGGGTTATGAAGGACTTACCTACCCTGTCTTGGCAGAGCTAGGCTGTCGACTTAACCTGCTTCCAAGTTTTGTCCTTTATGGAAAGCAGTCTGTCTACAGTTGGAACAAGGGGTTTTTCCCGCAAGGAGATAGGCTGGCCACTTATTCAATCGTCTCCCACTGGAGATTCTTCAAAGCTCATCTTCTACTTGGAGTAGAATAGGGGGTGCTGTCAGGAGTTGACATGTCTCGATATCAAAAAAATCTAAACCTAAAGTTGAGAAAACATTTTGAATGCCATATTCTGCAGATCTCCTGAGGTTTTTGAAGAGGCCCTACCTATCTCTTATATCAAGATAAGCAGATGTTGCTTGTCTCTTAGCAACATGATTTCTGATTAGCTTAGAAAATAACTATTATAGACTGCCATAGTACCTAACACAATGACAGGCTTTCATGAATATCAGTTTGCATTTCTTAATTATCCTAAACATTTTATGACAATTAGTATCAAAAAGCTGAAACTTTACATTTCATTTTTTTTCTTTACCCTCTAACCATTCCATCCCAATTCTCTGGAGTGGGGTGTCCCTATATAACAGTCCCCCACCCAAGTTCAGAGGTCATATGAGGGCCAAGGGCCTCCTCATACATTGGGGGTTCTACGAGGCTGTACCACCAGTGAAAAATGTCTCATTGCCTGGGAGAGAACTAATAAAACAAATAAAGAAATAAGCAGACAAACAGATAAAAAAGACTAAAAATTTAAAAATAAATAAATAAAAATAAAAAAATAAAATTTTTATGTCCATGTTCCCTTTGGTGTATTGGTTGTAGCATCAATATCCACTACTATATAGCTAAAATCCTACTATAAGTGAATAGATGCCATATGCATCCTTCTGAGTATGGGTTAGCTCACTCAGGATGAGCTTCTCTAGTTCCATCCATTTGGCTGCAAATTGCATGATTTCATTGTTCCTGACAGCTGAATAATATTCCATTGTGTAGATGTACCACAGTTTTTTAACCCATTCTTCAGTTGAGGGACATCTGGGTTGTTTCCAGTTTCTAGCTATTACAAATAAGGCTGCTATGAACATAGATGAGGAAACTTCCTTATGATTCCGTGAAGAGTCATTTGGGTGTATAGCCAGAAGTGGTATGGCTGGGTCCTGAGGCAAAACTATTCCAAGTTTTCTAAGATATCGCCATATTGACCTCCATAGTGGTTGTACAAGCCTGCACTCTCACCAGCAATGGAGGAGGGTTCCCCTTTCTCCACACCCTCCCCAGAATGTGCTGTCATTTGAGCTTTTGTTCTTAGCCATTCTGACAGGTGTGAGATGGAATCTCAGAGTCGTCTTGAGTTGCATTTCTCTGATGATTAAGGATGTTGAGCATTTCTTCAAGTGTCTCTCAGCCATTAGGGATTCCTCCTTTGTGAATTCTCTATTTAGCTCTGTCTCCCATTTTTTGATTGGATTATTTGGTTTCTTGGCATTTAATTTCTTGAGTTCTTTGTAGATTTTGGATATTAGCCCTCTGTCAGATGTGGGGTTTGTGAAGATTTTCTCCTAGTCTGTAGGCTGTTGTTTTGTTCGAATGACAGTCTCTTTTACTTTACAGAAGCTTTTCAGTTTCATGAGGTCCCATTTATTGATTGCTGATCTCAGGTCCTGAGCTGTTGGTGTTCTGTTGAGGAAGTTGTCAACTGTGCCAATGAGTTCGAGGGTTTTTCCCACTTTTTCTTCTAGTAGATTTAGTGTGACCGGCCTTCTGCTAAGGTCTTTGATCCACTTGGACTTAAGTTTTGTACAAGGTGATAAGTATGGGTCTAATTTCATTCTTTTACAAGTGGACATCCAGTTGGACCAGCACCATTTGTTGAAGATGCTGTCCTTCTTCCATTGTGCCATTTTGGCTTCTTTGTCAAAAATTAGATGGCCATAAGTGTATAAGTCTATTTCTAGATCTTCAATTCGATTCTATTGATATACTGGTCTGTTTTATACCAATACCATGCTGTTTTTACAACTATTGTTCTGTAGTACAGCTTGAAATCTGGGATTGTGATACCTCCAGATTTTTTTTATTGTACAGGATTGATTTAGCTGTTCTGGGCTTTTTGTTGTTCCATGTGAAATTGAGAATAGCTCTTTCCAAGTCTATAAATAATTGTGTTGGTATTTTGATAGGAATTGTATTGAATCTATATATTGCTTTTGGTAGGATAGCCATTTTTATTATGTTGATCCTACCTATCCATGAGCATGGGAGATCTTTCCATCTTCTAAAGGCCTCTTCCATTTCTTGCTTCAAGGGCTTCAAGTTCTTGTTCTACAGGTCCTTTACTTGCTTGGTTAGAGTTACACCCAGGTATTTTATATTGTTCGTGGCTATTGTGAAGGTGGTTGTTTCCCTTATTTCTTTCTCAGCCCATTTGTTTGATGTATAAAGTAGGGCTTCTGATTTTTTTGAATTAATTTTGTATGCAGCCACGTTGCCTAAGGTGTTTATCACCTGTAAGAGTTCTCTGGTGGAATTTTTGGGGTCGCTTATGTATACTGCAGATAGGGATAATTTGACTTCTTCGTTTCCAATATTTATCCCCTTGATCTAATTTAGCAGTGTTATTGCTGTAGCAAGAACTTCAAGTACTATTTGAAGAGATATGGTGAAAGAGGGCATCCTTGTCTTGTCCCTAAGTTTAGAGGAAATGCTTCAAGTTTCTCTCTATTTAATTTGATGTTGGCCACTGGCTTGCTGTATATTGTCTTTATTATTTCTAGGTACGGTCCTTGTATGCCTGTTCTCTCCAGAGCTTTTAGCATGAAGGGGTGTTGGATTTTGTCAAATGCTTTTTCTGCATCTAGCGAGATTATCATGTGTTTTATTTTTTCTTTCATCTTGTTTATATGGTGAATTACGTTGATAGACTTTTGCATGTTGAACCATCCCTACTTTCCTGGGATGAAGCATAATTGATCGTGGTGTATGATACTTTTGATGTGTTCTTGAATTCGGTTTGCTAGTATTTTATTAAGTATCTTTGCATCTATGTTCATGAGAGAGATTGGTCTGAAGTTCTCTTTCTTTGTTGGGTCTTTGTGTGGTTTAGGAATCAGGGTGACTGTGGCCTCATAGAATGAGTTTGGCAATGTTCTTTCTGATTCTATTTGCTGAAAGACTTTGAAGAATATTGGTGTTAGCTCCTCTTTGAAGGTCCTATAGAATTCCGTGCTAAAGCCATCTGGCCCTGGGCTTTTGTTTTTGGTTTGGAGATTTTTAATGACTGTTTCTATTTCCTTAGGGGTTATAGGGCTGTTTAATCTGTTCATCTGAACTTGGTTTAGTTTCAGTAGGTGGAATCTATCAAGAAAATTGTCCATTTCACTTAAGTTTTCAAATTTGTTGGAGTATAGATTTTTAAAGTAGGATCCAAATATTCTCTGGATTTCCTCAATGTCTATTGTTTTTTCTCCCGTTTCATGTCCGATTTTGTTGATTTGGGTTTTTTCCTTCTGCCTTTTAGTTAATTTGGCTAAGGGTCTGTCTATTTTGTTGATTTTCTCGGGGAAACAACTCTTGGTTTCATTGATTCTTTGTATAGTTCTTTTTTTTCTAAGTTGTTTTCAGTCCTAAGTTTGAGGATCTCCTGCATTCTGCTCCTCTTGGGAGTGTTTGCTTCTTTTTTTTTTTTTTTCCAATTCCTCCAGTTTCTTTTTGAAGGCAATTAGTGCTATGAACTTTCCTCGTAGCACAGCTTTCATTGTGTCCCATAGGTTTGGGTATGTTGTGTCTTCATTTTCGTTGGATTTTAAGAAGTCTTTGATTGCTTTCTTTATTTCTTCCCTGACCAAGTGGCCATCTAGTAAAGAGTTGTTCAATTTCCATGTGTGTGTAGGCTTTCTGTTGATTTTTTGCTATTGAAGTCCAGCTTTATTCCATGGTGGTCTGATAAGATAAAAGGGGTTATTTCCATTTTCTTGTACCTGTTGAGGCTGTCTTTGTGTCCAACTATATGGTCAATTTTGGAGAAGGTTCTGTGTGGTGCTGAGATGAAGGTGTATTCTTTTGTGTTTGGTGAAACATTCTCTAGATATCTGTTAGGTCCATTTGGTTCATGATCTCTGTTACACTCATTATTTCTCTGTTTGGCTTCTGTCTTGATGATCTGTCCATAGTTGTGAGTGGGGTGTTGAAGTCTCCCACTACTAAAGTGTTTGGATCAATGTGTGATTTTAATTTTAGAAGCGTTTCTTTTATAAATGTAGGTGCCTTTGTATTTGGGGCATAGATGTTCAATATTGAGATGTCCTGTTGATGAATATTTCCTTTAACGAGTATGTAATGTCCTTCTCTGTCTTTTTTATTAACTTCAATTGGAAGTCTATTTTGTTTGATATTAGACTGGCTACTCCAGCTTGTTTCCTATGTCCATTTGCTTGGAAAACCTTTTACCAGCCCTTTACTCTGAGATAGTATCTATTATCAATAGTGAGATATGTTTCTTGTATGCAGCAAAAAGATAGGTCTTGTTTATGGATCCAGTCTGTAAGTCTGTGTCTTTTTATTGGCAAGTTGAGTCCATTGATGTTGGTGGATATTAGTGACCAGGGGTTGTTATTTCTCATTATTTTGGTATAGGTGGTCCTCTTGTGCTTCTTTTTCTTTAGTTGCTGTGGAGATTACTATTTCCTCTGTTCTTGGGTGTATTTATCTTTTCTGGGTTGGAATTTTCCTTCTAGGATCTTCAGTAAGGCTGGGTTTCTGGGGAGATATTGTTTAAATTTGATTTTGTCATGGCATATCTTGTTTTCTCCATTTATTTTGATAGAGAGTTTTTCTGGGTATAGTAGTCTGGTTGGACACCTATGTTCTCTCAGGGCTTGTAGGAGATCTCTCCAGGCCCTTCTAGTTTTTTAAGTTTCTGAAGAGAAGTCAGGTGTAATTCTGATGGGTCTGCCATTGTATGTGTCTTGGCCTTTTTCTCTTACAGCTTTTAATATCCTTTCTTTGTTCTCTACATTTGCAGTTTCAATTATTATGTGGTGAGAGGAGTTTCTTTTCTGACCTAATCTGTTTGGTGTTCTGTAAGCCTCTTGGATTTTTATTGGTATCTCTTTCTTTAGGTTTGGGAAGTTTTCTTCTATGATTTTGTTGAAGATATTTCCTGGACCTTGGAGTTGGGAGTCTTCTCTTCCTCTATGCCTATAACTCTTAGGTTTCATCTTTCCATTGAGTCCTTGATTTCTTGGATGTTGTGGGTGAGAGATTTTTTAGCTTTCTCATTTTCTTTGGATGATGTACTGATTTCTGAGATCCTGTCTTCCATCTCTTGAATCCTATTTTTGGAACTCATATCCATAGTTCCTGTTCTCTTCCCTTGATTCTCCATTTCCACTTTTAACTCTGACTGTGTTTTCTTTATTCCATTTCCCTTTTAATGTCTTGAATGGTTTTATTCGTTTTGTGCATTTCCTGCTCCAATTTGCTTGTCTTTGCCTGAAAGTCTCCCGTTACCCTCTCTTTTTTTTTCCTCTTCAATTTTAGCCACCTTGTTTTGGAGTTCTCTAAAGGTACTATCCATCACTTTCATTTGTGCAATTGTGGCTTCTTTGAATTCCTTCATAGATTTAAGTTGTTCTTGAAGGACTCTATCACTTTCCATAATGTAGAATTGTCATGGTTTTCATGTGTTTCAGCTGTGGTGAGGTGGTCCTGGCTTGATGAAATAGCATTGCTTTCTTTTGTTGGAGTCATTCCGCCCTGATTTTTTTTTTTTTTTTTTTTTTGGTCTGGGGTCTTTGGACATTTGGAAGTTCTTTTTTTTTTTTAATACTTTATTTTTTTTCTTCAAGTTACATCTCAGTCACAAACCCTTCCCTATTCCCCCTTCCTATCCCGCCCTTCTACACTCTTCCCCCCAACAGTTTGCCCTTTCAGTCCAACAGATGGTTCCTTCTCTTATAACAGTAAATACTATACAAAACAACAGATATAAATATGCCACATTTATGAGAGTTAAATGGCCCAGTATACTTTCCCAATGTCCAGTTTATACATATTTGGCCCCTGACTTTAACATTCTACTATCTAACCATCTCCATGAGTTTAAAGGTCTTTATCTGACTCAACATTCATACTAACTTGCAACACACTTTTAAAGTATCTTCTTAGATCTATAACACCCTCTTGATTCCTAAACAACTCAAAATTTAACTATGAGACTCTAGCTGTCTATTCTTCAACCACCTCAGAGGCCTGAGAGGGATAAATATACCTGCTTATATAGGAAGTGCAGGGCCTGCAGCTTCCAAAACTAAGAAATGACATACCAGTGACTGCCTGGACAGTTCCCATTTTCTCTCCATACATTCCTGCATCAGTCTTCAGCCTTTGGGTCCTGTTTCTCTGACAGACATTTGTTGTAGAGCCGGGATTATGAAGGACTTACCTACCCTGTCTTGGCAGAGTTAGGCTGTCGACTTCCCTGCTACCAAGTTTTGTCCTTTTTGGACAGCAGTCTGTCTGCAGTTGGAGCAAGGGGTTTTTTCATGCCAAGAGATAGGCTTGCCACTAATTCAACCATCTTACAGTGGAGATTCTTCGATGCTTATCTTCTACTTGGAGTAGAATAGGGGGTGCTGTCAGGAGCTGATATATCTCGATATCAAAAAAAAAAAGGAAATCTTAATTTAAGATAAGATCTTTGAATGCCATATTCTGCAGATCTCTTGGGGTTTTTGAAGATGCCCTATCCATCTCTTGTATTTAGATAAGCAAATGTTGCTTGTCTCTTAACAACTTGATTACTGGGTAGTTTAGAGAATATCTGTGATAGACTGTCATAGTAGCTAACAAAGTAACATGTTTGCATGACTAGGAGTTCGTTTTACTTAACTATCCTAGCCAATTTTAGACGGTTGGTATCAAGAGGCCAGAGCTTCACATTTTATTTTTAAGTATCTCTAGGTATGATACCATTAGGAAGCATTACCTTTAATTTTGTATCAATATACAAAGATCTATTCAATTGTGGTTAAATATACTCTTAATTATGTATCAATATACATACATAGATCAATACCTATGTAGCCCAATACAATCTTAATATTAACGTCCATATACAAGGGTCAATACCATTGTGGCCAACTATAATCTTAATTTTGTATCAATATACAAAGATCAATACCGATGTAATCCAATACAATCTTATTTTTGCACAATAAACAATGGTCAATACCACTTTAGCCAAATATACTACTAATTTTGTATCAATATACAAAGGTATAAGGGCATATTCAATAATCTGCCCCTTCTTCTTGGACCTTCCTGTGCTATGTCTATGTCTCATTTTTCTCAAGTTTATGCACTCCTACATAGGAGAGGAAGAAGGATACAGAAAAGGAAAAGTAGGAAGTCCCTGGGGCTAACCTCCAAAACCCATTAAACAGGACCATTTATCAGCTTGTAATCTCTTCCCCTAAATATCAGAGTTTTCAGTTATCCTTCAAATAACCAAAAAGAAAGGTGGAGAAACACCCTCCCCACCCTGTGGGCCTGGGATGTTGCTCTCTTAAAGTGACTTCTTGCTGATTTGGGTCGTAGTAAACCTGTTTAGGGCCCGAACCAGAATGGAAAAAATGTTTAAAAATGTTAGTACAATCCTTTTATGTTCAGTCCTTCTGTTCTCAGCTGTTTAGAGGACCTAAGGAGTTTGTAGGCAGAAGCTGATCTTGCAGGCTTCACTGAGGTTCTGGCCGGGGGAATTTTGTAGAGCTGAACGGTCCCAGCGACATTGGATAAAAGCAAAAAAGTCCGATAATAATTGTAAATACCTCAAAGTTTACCCAGGGTTGGATCCTGTGATGGGTAAGTCTGCCTTCACCTCCTGTAGCCTTGCCGCTCCCATGGCCCCATGTATGTGTGTATGGGGCCAGGTTTAGAAACCTGCAAGTGACTTCATGGTCGACCAAGTTCCCATATACCACAGTGGATCGCAATCTGCAGCTGGATGGGTACTCTGCAGCTGAGCCATGCATACTTCCATGGGTCTGCAACCCTTCGCCAGACAGCCTGATCGCCTGTGCAGGGCCTGGGGTGGCCCAGCAGGCTGGAGAGTATCCCTGTGTGGGGTCCGAATCTGCCCGCTGGGTATTAGAGTGTATCTTACCTGGCGTGTCTCTTCTGGTGGGGGGTCCCAATTCCTGGATTCAGCGGCTTCTGTGCGTGTCCGAGAGTGAGAGGGAGCGTCCTGCCCTGGGACTTTTAATGGTGCCTGGGTAGTTGAGTGAGACGCAGGGGGGTCGAGTTACTCATATTTGTTTGGATAGCGACTTATAACATTTGCCGTTTTGTGACTGTTTTCCCCGAGATTAATACGCGTCCGCGTGGGCTGCCGCCATCTTGGATCCCCCAACATTTTTCATTTTTATGAGGTCCTGATTATTAATTGTTGTTGCTAGTGCTGTGCTATTAATGCTATATTCATAAAGTCTTTTTTTTGTGCCAGTAAGTTCAAGACTGTTCCCCACTTTCTCTTCAAACAGATTCAGTATATCTGGCCTTATGTTGAGGTCTGTGATTCATTTGGACTTGAGGTTTTTTTGCAATTGCATTCTTCTACACGAAGACATCCAGTTAGACCAGAACCTTTTGTTGAAAATACTTACTTTTTTTCATCATGTATTTCTGGTTTCTTTGTCAAAAAAAAAAAAAAAAAAAAAGAAAAAAAAAAAAAACAGGTATCCACAGAGGTGCAGATTTACAACTGTGTCATTGATTCAATTCTGTTGCTCAACTTGTTTGTTTTTGTGATAGTACCATGGAGTTTTTATTACTACAACTCTGTATTACAGCTTGAAATCAGGAATGGTGATACCTCCAGAAGTTCTTTTATTGTACAGGACAGTTTTAGCTATCCTTGGTTTTCTATTTTTTTATGTTTTTTATTTCATATGAAGTTGAATATTTTCCATTCATGAACTATAAAGAACTGTATGGGAATCTTGATGGGGATTGTGTTCAATCTGTAAATTGCTTTTGGTAAGATGGGCCTTTTTACTATGGTAATCCTTCCAATACATGAGCATGGAAGATCTTTCAACTTTCTTCAATTTCTTTCTTTAAAGACTTGAAATTTTTTTTTTTTTTTTTTTTTTGGTTTTTTCGAGACAGGGTTTCTCTGTGTAGCTCTGGCTGTCCTGGACTCGCTTTGTAGACCAGGCTGGTCTCGAACTCACAGAGATCCGCCTGCCTCTGCCTCCCGAGTGCTGGGATTAAAGGCGTGCGCCACCACCGCCCGGCTCAAAGACTTGAAATTTTTGTCATACAAATCTTTCACTTGCTTGGTTAGGGTTATTATTTGTAGCTATTTTGAATGTCTTATATCCCTGATTTTTTTCTCAGTCTATTAATATTTGTGTATAGAAAGGCTACTGATTACTTTGAGTTAATCTTGTATTCAGGCAGTTCACTTAAGGTGTTTTTCAGCTATTAATTCATTTCCCTAGTAGAATTTTTGAGGTGTTCCTAAAGTGTAGTATTCATCTTGTTTGCCTAACAATAGGATATTGTTATGTCAAAATGCTATACTGGAATATTACAATGAGATACTGTGATTATACAATAGAACACTATGATGCCATACATGACACTGTATGTTACAATAGGGCACTATGATGAAACAATAGTGCAATATTAGGTGAAAATATAACACAACACTGTTACATCACAATATTATACTGTGATGTCACAACAGGCCACTGTGATCTCTGCTATGTCAAAATACTACACTATGTTATCACAATAGGGTGCTGTGACAACACAATAGGCCACTATGATGTCATAATTGTGTACTGTAATGATACAGGAGGATACTCTTATATCACAATACTATACTCTGATATAACAACAGAATACTGTTATATCAAAATACTACACTGTGATATCACAATAGGAGGCACAATGATGACAAAAATAGAACACTGATATCACAAGAATAAATTGTGATGATACAATAGGACACTGTGATGACACATGGGGTAACAGTATGTCACAATGCAACACTGTGAGGATGCAAGAGAGCACAGTGATGTCACAATTGGGAACTATTATGTAACAATATGGCATGTTATGTCATTTTGTGTACATTGTGATGTCACACTAGAACACTGTGATTTTATGACAAAAGGGCACTGTGATGAAACGATAGGACAATGTTTCATCACAATAGTACACTGTGGTATCAAAACAGAGCACCTTTATGTCAAAATACTACTCTGTGATATCACAGTGGGGCACTGTGATGGCACAATATAGAAACTGTGTTGTCACAATAGGATGCTATGGTGATATAAGAAGGTACTGTTATGTCATAATATTATACTGTAATGTCACAACAGGGTACTGTTACATGAAAATACTACATTGTGGTATCACAATAGACCTCTGTGATGACACAAGAGGGCACTGTGATGTCATAATATGGCACTGTGATAAAACAATAAGACAATGTTATGTCACAATACAACACTGTGATGTCAAAACAGTGCACTGTGATAACACAGTAGGGCAATGTTAAGTCATAATGCCACAGAGTAATATCATAATAGGGTACTGTGATGACAGAATAGGGCAATGTTATCTCACAATACTACACTGTGATGTCAAAACAATGTACTGTGATGACACAATATGGCACTATTATGTCAAAACTCTATGCTTTGATTTACAATGGTGCACAGTGATGTCACAATACAAAATAGCAATGGCATAATAGGGCACTATGATGAAAAATAGGGCAATGTTATGTCACAACAGGAACTGTGATGTCACAAAAGAACACTATGATATCACAATAGGGTACTGCGATGACACAACAGAACAGTGTGATGTAACAACACAACACTGTAATATCACAGTAGAGTACTGTTATGACACAATAGCGCACTGTGATGGCACAGTACTGCACTGTTACATCACAATACAACAGTCTGGTTTGACAATGTCATAGGCACTGTGACGACACAATAGGGGCAATGTTTTCACAAAATATAGCACAGTCATGTCACTTTTTCTCATATAATATTAAGGAAATTTGGTATTATATTGAGGTCTGTGATCCATTTGGACTTGAATTTTTTGCAGGGTGATAGATGTGGATCTATTTGCATTCTTCTGCATGCAGCTACCCAGTTTGACCAGCACCATTTGTTGAGGATGCCTTATTTATTCTAGTATGTATTTCTGGCTTCTTTATAAAAAATTAAGCGTCCATAGGTATGTGGACTTATGTCTGTGTCTTCAATTAATTCAGTTGATCAACATGTTTGTTTTTACGCCAATATCATATACTGGGCTTGCATAGGTCTTAGGCAGATGAGGTCCTAATGTTGAAGTGAAAGTGGATACAAGCCCTCATCGCTAACCTAAAAACTATCTCTAACTGATCCCACTCCAAACGGGGGAAAAATTAGTTTTCTCCAACTGAGTCTCATTGGATATGCAAACCACACTTAAGGGTAGGCCCAATAGCCAGTAGTAAATGGCCAAAACAAAACAAATTTAATGGTATTTTTGTGTTCTTCTTTAACTATACACATCTTCATATTATTGTTTCTGATTTTGTGTCTTTATGGGATTTCTGTATATGTGAATGCGTGTGTGTCATTCCGTCTCTATGTGGTTTTTGTGCATCTCCTTTGGCTCTTTTATTGTTGTTGTTTCTTTTGTCCTATTTGCTTTTTGTTAAATCTTCTTTTCCGTTCTCCTCCTTCTTTGTTTTTTTTTAGAAGCTCATTTTCTTCCTAATGTGAGAGAGAAAGAGAAGGCATGCATTTTCGTGGGTGGAGAGGAACTGGAAAAGTTGCGGGATGGGAAACCACAATAAAAATGTATTGAAACAATTATTTTCCATAAAAAGTAAATAAAATGAAAATCAATGTGCATGTGTGGAGGAATCAATCCCATCCCCAGCAGCATCTCTGGCACTTTACATGTGCCTGTGACCTAGCCAGAGGTTCTTGACGCCCACAGGCATTGGCATCTGTGTGTGCATATTTCCACACAAAGCCACTTGGGTGAGTATATTTAAAACTAAAATAAATCTATAACAATATAGTATACACTAAAGAATCTTATAATATTTAACTTTCACACAGTAACAACAGTTTACTTATCCATGTTTATACATCTGCTGATTCTGTGTAAAATTATTTTCAAAAGTGAACAATACATTAATATAGTACTTGTATCAAGATTCTTTTTGACAATGTCTGTTGTCATAGTAGCTGTTTTCTTAGATAAGATGCACATTCTGCAAGAAGTAGCAAAATTTATTTGTGGGTTTGTGTGGTGCATGTACGGGAAGGGGCAGTGGCTGGGAGTTCACAGCAAAATTCCCTGGAGCTAAAGTTATAGGTGGTTGAGGACCACCTGATATGTGTGCTGTTAACCGAACTCAGGTCCTATGGAAGAAAAGGAAGTACTCTTAACCACTCAGTTTTTCAGCCAGTGAACAATACATTTTTAATGTTATGAACTGTTAATAGAAAAATTTTGCAAATAAAAGCATAACACAACAATTTTAAACAGATCCAAAGTCTGTGCACTTTTAAGGTGATGAGGGAAAGCTGAATGCAAGTAATGAACAGAGTGCTATAAGAAGAGATGAAGCTAATTGTTCTCCTGCCTCCTGTTCTGTCATTGAGTTTTTGGGTTTGGTGGTAAGTGCACAACACATATTTGACACTGAAAGTATGAATTTTTTTTTTTTTTTTACTTTTTTCTGTTTATTTCTTACTTCAGGTTACATCTCCATCACAGCGCCCTCTTTCCACCCCTTCCAGTCCTGCCCTCCCACCCTCTACTCCCTATCCCTTCCATTCCACACTCCTCTGGAGTGGAGTGTCCCTACATATCAGTCCCCCAGTTCAGCAGTCATATGAGGGCCAAGAGCCTCCTCCTATACAAGGCAGCCCCACTAGGGCAAAGTGTCTCACTGACAGGTAACAAAGTCTATGTTCCTGTTCCCTTTGGTGCATTGGTTGTCATATAGTTATCCTGTACTGTATGGCTAAAATCCGATTACAAGTGAATAGGTGCCATGCACATCCTTCTGAGTCTGGGTTAGATCACTCAAGATGAACTTCTCTAGTTCCATCCATTTGGCTGAAAATTGCATGATTTTGTTGTTTCTGATGGCTGAGTAGTATTCCATTGTGTAGGTGTACCACAGTTTTTTTTTTTTTTTTCCATTCCTCGGTTGAGGGGCATCTGGGTTTTTTCCAGTTTCTAGCTATTACAAATAAGGCTGCTATGAAAATAGATGAGGAGACATCCTTGTAGTTTGGTGAGGAATCATTTGGATGTATACTCAGAAGTGGTATGGCTGGGTGCTGAGATAGAGCTATTCCAAGTTTTCTAAGATATTTCCAGACTGATTTCCATAGTGGTTGTACAAGTTTGCACTCCCACCAGCAATACAGGAGGGTTCCCCTTTCTCCACAACCTCGCCAGCATATGCTGCCATCTGACTTTTTGATCTTAGCCATTCTGACAGGTAGAAGATGGAATCTCAGAGTTGTCTTGACATTTTCTGATGAGCATTTCTCTGAGGATTAAGGATGTTGAACATTTCTTCAAGTGTCTCTCAGTCATTAGGGATTCTCCTTTATGAATTCTTTGTTTAGCTCTGTTCCCCATTTTTTAATTGGAGTATTTGGTTTCTTGGCATTTAATTTCTTAAGTCCAAGTGCATCAAAGACATTAACATAAGGCCTGACGTACTAAATCTATTAGAAGAAAGTGGGGAAAACCTCAAACTCATTGGCACAGGTGACAACTTCCTGAACAGAACACCAACAGCTCAGGCTCTAAGACCGACAATCAATAAATGGGACCTCATGAAACTGAAAAGCTTCTGTAAGGCAAAGGACACTGCCATTCGAACAAAATGGCAACCTACAGATTGGGAAAAGATCTTCACCAACCCCACATCTGACAGAGGGCTAATATCCAAAATTTACAAAGAACTCAAGAAATTAAGTATGACCGTTTTTTAATTCTTAAAGAAGGTTTATTTTACAATTTCCAGTCATGTTTGACTTTTTCTTTTTAAAATTTTGCAAATAAAATATTTTATTCACATTCTTTCCCCTCCCTCTAGTCCCCAAGATATTCCCCACTACACAGAAGACTTCATTTTCTTTATCTCCTAAAAATCCCAAACCCCCAAACAAACCACACACACACACACACACACACACACACACACACACAACACACACACACAAACGTGAACTCACAGAGGGTCTGACATCATGCACAAGACCTGTACAAGTTCAAGCCAAACAAAATCCCAGCATGGGTGCAGGGAGGGGCTTTTGGGGGGAAGATCTGGGCACAAGCCCCACTCCTATGCAAAAAGCTATTTGTCATTGCTGTTGTAGTCCAGACACTCTCAAGTCTTTCTCAGAAGCTGTACAAATGAAAACCAAGGGAACATTAGCTCTATGTCCATGTTCAGAAGCAGACTTGGCAAGGTGCAGTATGTGGTTGGAGCTTGAACATGGAAGGAGTTAAAAATTTGTTTCCTGGGTACCAGGCTTCCTTCCCTGAAGGGCTGTGTTCATCAGTCCTCAGGCAGCCGTGTCTGGTGTAGTCCATGTTCTTCTTGCCAATATTGTCTGATTTAGCTCTCAAGTGACCTTGGGTTGTTTTCCCTTGGAAGCAGTACACAAGATGCTATTCATAATACACTTGCTTGGTATAAGTCCATCAGCTTGTGCAACATTTCCTGATATCATCTACTGCTTTTGTCCCCTTTATTTTTCATATTCGTACCTTCTACTCACAACCTCACCAATCAGGACGTTTATTCCTGCCAGTTCAGGTCAAACTTATACCTGCATGGAGAGGGAAAATTAGGCAAAGGAGTGTTACTGGGAATATTGAAGACACTGAACAGTGGACGCATGTTGAGGAGTAGTTGATCAACACTGAAAATATAAAATTTAATGTAAAGCTCCACAGCTTGCCTTCCAAAGGACTATTTTAACTGCATAGCAGTTCAAAGATACATTTTAAGGGAAAAGATGAACTAAATTACCTCACTGACATGAATTTAAAAATATGGGTCCTTTAAGAAGATTTATTTTTTTAATTATATATGCCATGGATACACATAATACACATAATACACATGTGGATTTGTACATGTAAGTGAAGGTGCTCTCATAAAGCGCAGTACCCTACAGCTACTATTAAAGGTGGTTATAAGGCACTGTATGGGGGGAAGGGAACTAAACTCAAGTCTTCAAGAACAGTTCATGCTTGACCTGGTGAGCCATCTCTCCAACCACTTAAACACAATTCTTATTTACTGTGGTTACTTTTCATTTGTACAGCTTTTGTGTTTAACTTTAGAAACTACTATTCTTTTGTTTCCTTTGAAATAAAGCAAATAACACTTCAATGCATCATTTAGGATCTTTAGCCTCTCACTCATGAATTTTGTATTCTAGAATTTACTTTTTTTTCCCCTTGCACAAAGTCTTCATTGAGCTAATACATTTTAGGTTTGTAGTAACTCACCTCTTTCATATTCTTCTATTTCTTTACCTTGAAGGAAGTCATGCCTTACCAAGTTCTGTACATTTTTAACTCTTGCATGTACTTTTCATCATTGATGTATTTCCTTTTATTAATAATATATGTTTATTTATAATATTTGAATATATATGTATACCAATGTTTACTTTTATCATGACATTTGACCAAGGGTGTTGAAGATAAAAAATTATGCACTTATTAAAATTTTGTCTTAAACATTAAACATAATGTTCTAGTATCATCTGGTATCTAGAAATGAATGGGGAAGGTTCAGCTGCACTATTTGTCTTTTGATGGGTAAGTAAATATGGTAAGAAAAGTAAAAATGTTATGCTTTACTAATGTAGTTAGCTTTCTATGACTGTGATAAAACACTAGTCAAAAACAAGTTATGGGAGAAATGGTTTATTTAATTTTGTAACTTTAAGTCCATCATGCAGGGGAGTTAAGGCAGGAATTTAAGGAAGGGACCTGGAGGCAGGAACTGAAGCAGAGAAATAGAGGAAAACCGCCTATTGCCTTGCTTCCAACTTTTTATTCAGTCTGCTTTCTTATCCATGCCAGGACCACTTGCCCAGGAGTGGCACCACCCACAGTGACCTGAGCCCTCCTAAATCAATCACTGATTAAGGAAATTCACCCTCTAGGCTTGCCTATAGCCCAATCTGATGGTAGCATTTTTTTCAGTTGAAGTTCACTCTTTCCAGATGACTCTAGTTTTTGTCAAGTTGACAAAGTTCTATCCATTATATTTACCCTCCAGGAAGGAACATTACAAAGTGGTGAACAAATTGCTCTGAAAGGCGTTTTCCTTGCTGGTGATGTTCTTCCTTAAAATACCCTTTACACATAATTATATGGGGGCACCACCAGTGGGTGTATATAAGCCAGAGGACTATTGTAAGAGCTGATTTTCTGCTTCCTCCTTGCAAGTCCTCTCCTCTTTGTTGCTCCCTCCCACTTCCTTCCCTCTTTCCTTTCTTTCCTTTTCTTTTTCCTTCTTTCCTTCCTCTCTCCCCCCATCCCTCCACCCCTTGCCCCTCTCCCACTCACAGACATATGCATTTTTTCCTTTGTTCAGAAAAACAACCCATGTTTAAGATAGCAGCACTTGGGCTGGGGAAAAGGGTCAGTGGGTAAAGGGCTTGCTTAGATCCACAGCACCAACACAAAACCTTGGCATGGCAGTCAGCCTACAATCTCAGCACTGGTGGGAGGGAGGATGAAGAAGGCAGATCTCAGGAACTAACTGCTCAGGGAGTCTCCACAAAATGAGAATCAGGTCCAGGTGAATTTCAGATTCAATGAGGAGATGCTGTCTCTAAAAAATAGAAAGTAGAAAGTGACAGAGAGAGATACCTGACATTGACATCTGACCTCTCACACAGAGAAGGAAGAAGTAGAGAGGGAGTGGGGCGAGGACACAATCATTTGTGATTTGAGGTTCATTCAGCATAATGAGCCCAGGCTGATTCAATGTGATGTTTATTTGTTAATAGTCATTTTTCATAGGTATAGTTGCTTTCACTTTTTAAAATAATTAACTAGGCTGTGGGTAGCTACCAGTATGATTTCTTAACTTAGTATATGCACCATTTTACATTTTTTTTTCAAAACTTGGAAAGTAGATCTTGAGCTCTGTCTGTGCTAGTAGGACCTATAAGTAGGAAGATTTATTCCCATTCAAGGAGATGGTAGTGAATTAAACATGAAGGGCTAACTATCTAGCCTTAAAGGGTGTCAGGCCTCATGTTTCCAGATTCCTTCTGTGATCTATCTCTGCATAAATAAGTGAACTCATCTAGAGAGAACTTGGCCAGCTAAATTCTGCTTTCTCAACAATCTGTTCTTTTTTAATAATTTATTTTTTATTTCTTCAAGTTACATCTCAATCACAATCCCCTCCCTACTCCTCCCTCCAGTTCCACCCTTCCACCCTCCTCCCCCTCAACCCCCCATCCTCTTCTTCTCTTCTTCTTTTTTTTTTTTTTTAGTCTAAGGTATTTCTTTTTTCCCCCCAACAGCTCTCCCTTTCAGTCCAAAAAATGGTTCTTTTTCTTATAACTATAAATACAATACAAAACAACAGAAATAAATAGGCCACAATTATAAGAGTTATATGGCTTAGCATACATTCCCAATGTCCAATCCATATATATTTGGCACCTGACTTTAACATTCTACTATCTAACCATCTCCATGAGTTTAAAGTTCTATATCTAACTCAGCTTTCATACTAACTTGCCTCATAATTTTAAAAATATCTGTTCTTATAGTAATATGATGCAGAAGGCTTGGAGGGATGGAAGGTCCTGTTTTGTGTGTCTCTAAATAGCTTATTACCCTCATTATTTTCTGAAAGATAAGCTCTGACTGAAAATCTCAGAATAGGGGGTTTCATGAGATTAAATAAAGCAGTAGTTCTCAACCTTCTTAATACTGGGACCCTTTAATATAGATCCTCATGTTGTGGTGACACCCAACCATAAAATTTTCATTGCTATGTCACAGCTGTGATTTTGTTACTGCTATGAATCATAATGTAAGTATCTGATGTACAGGATATCTGGTATGTAACACCTGTGACAGAATCATTTGACCACCCATCCCCCAAATGGATGTGACCCACAGGTTGAGAACCACTGATATTGTTTATTCCTTGTGGATTTATGTTTGCTTAGTGGCATTTTGTTTTCTTTTAGGTTTTTGTTTTTGTTTTTGTTTTTTTTTTTTACACTGCTGGTTCTAACAGTAAGCTCATAGTACCTTGCAAGCTAACCCAGCATTCTACCCCTGAATCCCACATCCAGCCCTTCAGTATATTCTTCTCTTCATAGTTTTCTCTCTGCTATCAGTGTGATAATTTGATTTAGGTGCTCAGAACCCAATCAATATCACTAACCAGTGCTTCTTCCTATTTCTTACCAAAGGTCCTGTTCTAAGTGGTATAATTAATATTTTTGTATCTCTCTCTCTCTCTCTCTCGTGTGTGTGTGTGTGTGTGTATGTGTGTGTGTGAGAGAGAGAGAGAGAGAGAGAGAGAGAGAGAGAGAGAGTGTCCAGGTGATTGCCTGTGCTTGTGGAGGTCAGAGGTCAACCTAAGCTGTCATTGGGAAGTTGAAAGTTGCCTTCCACCTTGTTTTGAGGGAAGTGGGGTCTCTTTTTAGCCTAGAGCTCATGAAATAGGCTAGGCTGCCTGGGAGCCTCAGTGATCCTCCTGTCTCTTGTCTCTCCAGCCTAGGGATTCCAAAATAAAGCCTCTACACCTAATATTTTTGCATGGGTTCTGAGGACCAAACTTAGACCCTTAGATTTGGAGGGATTCACTAACTGAGATACTGCCCAAGCCCCTTAATGATTTATTTCTTGACTATCCTCTTGGCATGCTTTTGTACAGAAAATAAAGAGACCCTGACATCTTGACCTAGAAGTCTACATTTTATATGTTTTACAAATCTACCAACTTGTTTCAATATGCAAAGTGTCCAAATGTAGGACTGACCCATCCTGGGAAGGACTTTTGGTGAGCTACTTTATATTATTAGCAAACACCTTTATGTGAGGTTTTAAAACAGCTGCCTATGATTTTTGTATTTTGAAAATTGCCTCTTGTAATTTTCAAATTACAATCAATACTATTTCTTTCCATCAACTCATAGTAATGACTGTTGAAAAACTAGAGCAGTTAGTTTAGTGGATTCTGAAGAACCTCAGCATAAGGGACAGAAGTCACATGCTGGGGTCCCTGTTTTATCAGTTCCTTACTAAGTGACATGGAGGAAATTTTCTTCTTTCTGTTCTACATTTCCTCTTATGCAAATCAAACTAGACTTGATGATTTGGGACTTTTATGTTCTGATGTGATAATTTGGGATCTCATTCTTATTTTAAGAATTCTAGAATTTCTAAATTTCAGTTCACAGTATAACATAGGAACAGACTACAGTATGAGAGACACTCAGAGATGGTTACACTTTTAACTTGCTATAAAAAAAAATCAACATACAATTTTGGGTGTATTTGTTACATTTCTATTGCTATGATGAAATATCATGACCAACTTTGAGGAGAAAGGGGTCTATTCTGGCTTACAGTGCCAGGACGGTAGCATCTATCATGGCAGGAAAGGCATGGTGGCAGCAGTAGGAAGCTAGATGACCATATTTTAATTGTCAGGCAGGAGAACAAAACAAAACAGGGATTGAGATGAGACTATAAACTCTCAAAGTTCATCCCTAGTGGCATACTTCTTTCAGAAAAACTCTACCTTCTAAAAGTTCCAAAACCTTCCCCAATAACACTTCAGACTAGGTTCAGGTGTTCAAATCCATGAACCAGTGGGGAATATTTCTCACCCAAAGCACCACACATAGTCCTACAGGAGGTGGATGTGAGTACCATCTGTCTTCTAGCTAGGTTTTCTGTTATAACTCTTTTAAAATAGACTTCTTTTGCATATTTGGTTATATAAATTTCAAAGCTTATAAAGATGCAGAACTTTATGCAGAAGTTACTAAAGTGGACCCTGAAATATGAGTCTAGTCAAATGTTTTATAATATCTTATTGAAAATAAAATATAACGGTGTGATACGAGATACAGAAACTTGTCTCACTGTGCATGATTACAGTTTTCTCTGCTGGATTCTTCAGTGACCACCTATTTTCCCCTGTGCAGGCATCTCAGTAAACCTTTTCATTCTCCTAAACTGAGACCTTACACATATTGCCTGCAGTGTCAGGAGACACTTTCTCAACTTCACAGCTGAATCGTTCTTTACCATATTTTCTAAGGCACCACCTTTAGGTAACTTTCTATCCATAGCTCATCTACCACTAGCTGGCAAGGTTCACTCTTAACTGCCTTTCAGTATTATATTGCTCCTCAAGGAACACTATAAAGGCATGACCTATGTTATTACTCCACCTCCCCAGATTCTACTATGAAGATGGATTTGGGGGGTGTGTGTGTGTGTGCCAGAGGTTGACATCGTGTGCTTTCCTCAGTTCTACATCATACTTTTGGAGAGAGTTCCTCTCACTACATCTGAGGCTTATCAGTTGGCTAGAAGAGGTGATCATGGAACCCCAGGACATACTTGTCTCTGCACCCCTTCCTCCACAACTGAGGTTATAGACCTGCAATGCTAGGCCAAACTTTATGCATGGGACAAACTCTCGTCTTTATGCTTGTGTAGCAAGCACTTTACTAACTGAGTCATCATCACCCCAGCCCTAATTACATATATTATGGGAAACATAAGAGTCTCTTTTCCAGGCTCATGAAGTTTTTGATGAAGTATATATAACAGACTCAGAAGACATCTTATTTGAGTCAGAAGGAGAAGAGTGCCAGGGGAAGAGATTAAAAAAAACCCACATTTCTTATTTGCGTGTTTGAGACAGGGTCTCAGGTAGCCCCGGGTGGCCTGTATTCACTCTGTATCTAAGGATGACCTTGAATTTCTGATACCTGGGTGTCCACTTCCTGAGTGATGGCACTGTAGACATGTACCACTACACCCTGAGAAGGTGACAATTTAATAGAGTACAAGTAAAGAAATACACCTTGGAGACCAATGATGCAAACAAGAGAAAATCAGAAAGAATAAAGTATGCATGATGTTTGCTTCTTGTAATTTTTATCAAAGAGGGTGACATGAGACCTGAATGTGTAAGTAATGCCCCAACTATCACTTTGGAATACTCTTGATAAAAGAAAATATGCCTTATTTTTTACTTGATGGGTGAAGTATAATTGAAACAAGAAATTGGATAGGTACAACTGAAACTGTCACCAAAAGAAGATAATGGATACAGGAATCCCCTTGTAAACATAAACATGCAGTCTCTCTCTACATATATAGAATATGAGTGTGTGAGATATACCTAATATAACATTATAAGTGAAAATCAGGTTGGATTCTCTATAAATATATTAGCTATGATGGCTTTGACAATTCATTATGAACTTGCTAAGCATGTCCATCTATCAGGATCTCTTTCCTCATTGTAGTCGTGGCTTGCCTTTTTGGTGTGACAAAGTATCAGACAAAAGCAATTAAAATAAGGAAGGTTTGTTTTTGGCTCAAAGTTCAAGAGCGTACATAGTCCATCACAGAAGGGAAGACATGTGGATGGATATAAGCAGCTAGCCACATTGCATCTGTAGTCAGGAAGAAGAAAGAGATGAATGCCGGCACCAGGCTCACTGCCCCTTTTTTTATGGAGCCCAGGATCCCAGCCAATTGAATGGTACACCCATGTGTACAGGAGGCCTCCAACCTCATTTAACCTTATCTAGGGAATTTCCTTCAGGTATTCCTAGAGGTTTATCTCCTAGGTGATTTTAGATTTTGTTAAGTTGGCAATCAATATTAACCTTCACATCTGTACACCCAGGAGCTGGAGAAACAGCTCAATGGTTAAGAGCTGCTCTAAACTCACTGTTTTTCTTATTGACCTGAGTTTTGTTCCCAGAACCAATATTGGAAAGCTTACAACAGCCTGTCACTAATAGCCCTAGGGTACCTGGTATCCTTTTCTGGCCTTTGCACACATACAAGCATATACACTTAAATACACACACAATAAAACAAATATTTTTTACTGATAGTATTTATGGGTAGTTTATAAGGAAGACTAAATGGGATATTGCAGTGAATCCTCTCTCCAGGTGGCCAGTAGCACCCCATGGATCTGATGAAAATCCCCACACATGCTGAACCATGGACAAGAGGAAAGAACAGAGCATACTGCTAGGATCAACTAGAAAAAGGGGCTCCTACCTAGAATGTTAACCATTGCCCTTGTGTATAATAATGATGGTCTCTTTTTCAATAGCTTCTTCACTTTAGTAACTAAAGGTTGTTGTTGTGTGTAGAATGTTTATGTGTATATATGTATGTGTGAATCTCTATGTGTGTGCGTGTGTGTGTGTGTACATGTATGTGTAGGCTAGAGATTGACACTGGGTCTCTTCCTTTATCATGGTTCATCTTATAAATTGAGGCAGACTCAGAACTCATCAATTCAGCTAGGCTTGCCACCCATTTTGCTCCAAGAATTTCATACATGCTGGGATTATGGATTATGGGGGTCTTTCTCTCTCACTGGATATTTACAAGGGAGGTAGGGATCTGAACTCTCGTCTTCACACTTGTATGTAAAGTACTTTACCCATTAAGCCATTTTCCCCAACCTTAAAACAAAGTTCTTAGTAAAGATATTATTATCCTTTCTTATATTTTATTTATTCAGGTTATTGATGGCACAAATTGGGCTACTCAGTTAAAAATAAAGCCTCTGTTGGGTTTCAATACCATCTCTAGTTTCTTTATTGAAATAATTACATAGAATGTAGATTTATAAAAGTGTTTCTTTCATAGTTTATGTCCCTGAGTGAATGTTCAGCTGTCACTCACATATTTCAGCACAGTGTCTTACTTTGTCCCAATTTCAATACATGGCTCCCACATCACTTGGATGTCTGTTATTTGAAGAGAGCCAATTGCAGCTACAGTGTATGGGTCCCAGGCAGATGAGTGCTCTCTCTGAGTTATCCCTGCCATTATTTCCCAGTTACATTTCCATCAACATTTTCCAGTATGTTGTGTTCTGTGGAACATAAAGTACTGGTGTAGAAGAAAGGAAGAGAAAGCAGTTTGATTCATACAAAAGAAGTCAGTGTAGTTCTTCTTCAATACTAATATCTCCACGTAAATACGAAAGGCAGGAGATTACGAGCTCTTTGGGGATAGCAGTAGCAGGGAGTGTGATGAGAAGAAGCAGCAAGATAGCATCCAGGGCTAGAGAATTGTCTCGTGGCTAAGTGCTTATGAGCTGTTCTTGGGTTTTTTTTATTTGTTTGTTTGTTTTTTGTTGTTGTTTTTTTGTTTGTTTGTTTTGTTTTTTGAGACAGAGTTTCTCTGTGTAGCCCCAGATGTCCTAAAATTCTCTCTGCAGACCAGGCTGGCCTCAAACTCAGAGATCTTCCTGCCTCTGCCTCCTTAGAGCTGGAGTCATAGGTTTGCACCACCACCGCCTGTTATCTGCTGATCTTAGAGAGGAGTCCAGTTCAGTTCCCAGTACCTATATCAGGTTGACTTGCAACCACATGTACATCCAGCTTCAGGGGATCCAGTGCCCTCTCTGGCATCCACAGGGATATGTACACAAATAAAAATGAGGTCAATTTTTTAAAAGAGTGCTACTTGAAACAGAAATCTAGAGAGGACCTTTTCATGGTGCGTGATTTTGAGGAAGACAAAAAGATTGCCTGTGGCAATTTCAAAAGTTAAATGTAGTTAAGATAGATAAAAATTATTGAACAGGAGTATAGTTAAGAACTGAAATTAGGGGTGATATTTTTCTTTCCATTTTGAAATATTTTTGAAGTTGTCTTAAATAAATATGTACTACTTGTGAGATGAGAAAAGAAGTTTGAAAACCATAGGTAGCCTTTTTGCTTAAAAATCCTTATAACCAATTTCACACACAATTTAACTTTGAAATAAAACGACCCTTAATTCTACAGAAAAAAAGGTAATTTAAATAATGCAGAGTGCAGTTCGTAAAGAGGTCCTTTCCTATTTTGTTAACTATGAGGACATATTAGCATACATTATCCTATAATATCTAGTCTAGAAAGAATGTGGAAAGGTCATCCCCTTAATTTTCTTATCATCACCTGAGATGCCTTGAAATTATACAAGAAAGATTAGAGTCCCTCCTATCTTAGACCCTTTGAGAAGTTGCCATGTCTTTCTTTGCTTCTGCTTTTTACTACTTAATAATGCTTGGTTGAAAGAATATTTTAAAATCTGTATTTAATAATAGTCTGAACAGAAGTTAAGATAGAATGGCTGATTTGTAAAACCAGAGAGTATTCTTAGCACCAGGATGCAATTTTCCCATGCCTTTTATCTTTCTTCACAATCAAGTGAAATTTCTACAAAGACTAAAATGTTCCTCTTTCCTTAAGAACATTCTTTCTTCAAAGACTGAAATTCACTCTTACCCAAGGGTTCTTTCTCCCTAGGAGATTAGCATTCTAATGGGACAAGGATAGGAAAGAGAAGTGGAGGGACCATTGCACCCAGCATGGGGCTTGCTTAGTACCAGGTTCTTTCATGTGTGAACTTTGACTCTCAAACTATTCATTTCCTGTAAATGTATTTAATACCTCTTATCTTAATTACTTCTCTATTGCTAAACAAAATGCCTGACAGAAACAACTTAAGGAAGAAAATGTTAATTTTAGCTCTTAGTTTGAGCATTCAGTCCTTCACAATGAGAAACTCATGGTACCAGGAGTGTGAGGGAGGCAGCTGGTGGAATTGCATCCACTGTCAGGAAGTAGAAAAAAAAGTTAATGTTGGTATCCTGCCTTCTCTCTCATTTTATGTAGTTTGGGATAGTTATCCCTTAGGAATGGTGTTGCCTACATTTAGATAGAAGCTTCCAACCTCAACCCAACCTAGAGACTCCTTCATAGACATGCTGGAAGGCTAAACTAATGTACAATTCCTCCAAGGTGTACTTGGAGGATTATCTCCTATATGATTCCAGACCCTGACAAGCTGCCATCTAATGTCAATCTCACACCATTCTGAAAACTAACATTTACTAATATTTACCAAGGAGCAATATGATCTCAGTCTTACTTAATGTGACATTGGAGAAAGATGGGGTATCTTTTATTTGCCTCATCTGTCAGAATCTGTCTTAGACTTCTGACTTTGGAGTGTTCTTCTTATGTTTTAGGCCCATCTCAGTTGCCACTAGTCCCATAATGCTCTTCTTTATTTAACTGATAAAAAAGGTATGTGTGTCTTAATACTTGATTAAATGCCACCTCTTTCCTCTGAAGGCATCGTGGGTACTCTTGCCACCTTGATAGTAAGATAATTCCTCTTGAGGAAATGGACTCAACCCATATCTTAAAGAGACCTCACCTCTCAAGTAACAAGAGGCTGAGTAATGGAACTTATATGTTGGGGAATCCATTCACACTGCAGCAACACTTATTCTACAATTGTCCTGTTCTCTAACATTCCTCACAGAACTACAGCCAGCTTCCCTAATGCTTCACACAAGCCTCATTGCTTTCTGAATCCTTACTTCTCCTGAGGCACTTCTTTCTTGGCAGTTATTCAATTGTCTGAGTGATCGAAGATCCTGATAGTCTCAGTTAAGGGTTTTAAGAGAATGAATAAATGAATGACAGCTCACCTGTCATATTTTGTATCTTTGGGTTGACTTCTTACTCCTCCCTATTTCATATTACTTTTCTGGTCTAACAAAATATCCTGACAAAAGCAACCTAAGGGAGAAAGGGCTTGTTTGACTCATAGTAGCAGAAGGAATACATTCCAATATGGTGGAGAACGTGTGATAGCTGGAGCTTGAGACTACACACAAATCATGAAATGGAGATAACAAGTACAGAGAAGCTATACAATTTCAAAGCATACCCCTAGCCACACATTTCCTCCACCAAGGTCCACCTTGTGAAGATTTCATCGCCCTCCCAAAAGGCAATGGGATCTGGGGACAGAGTGTTCAAACTCATAAGCTTTTGTGTGATATTTCACATTCAACCACAACAATCACCTGGCTTCCAACAGTCACAAAGTTAACAGAATAAATACAACTTTCTTCACTACTTAGCTTCCATCATTACCCTGTTTTCTACTGGAATCACAATGAGAGAAGTACAGCAGTGATGAGTTCCCACACATGCGTCCAGCTCTGGAATCCTAACTGACAGTCAATTTCAAGAACATTTCCCCTTTGAATTTGATTATCAGTGTGGATAAGATCTGCTTGCTGCAAGTTACACCAGGCTAAACATAGTGTTTGAAGTCTCAGTTCTTTGCATATTTTTATTTAACCTCATTTATTTATCTTATGTGGGGGAAGTAAGTGTGTATGTGTGCTATGGTATACAGATGTAGCCCAGAAGACAGATGGCTTGTGGAAGTTGATTCTCTCCTTCCACCATATAAGTTCCAAGGATTCAACTATTGTCAGGTTTGTACAACCAATGCCTTTACTCATTGAGCCTTCTCACTGGTCCCTGAATTGTTATCTTTATGGCTAGTGGAATAACATTCCTAAGTTCTCACTGGCTGAAAACTGATAACAATTTGTGGTACATGTCACTCATTTAGGGGACCTAATATTTATTTCCTTTAGGAAGGAATTCTTGGAAAAACTTGTTTAGAAAATATTTTTATCTCAGTAATACATAGAGTTCTCAATGGGTTTTTATTATCAATATTTTACAAGGATATCATTTGCAAATTCAATTCAATTACAATATCATTTGTAAATTAGCATCTCTCTTGGGCATTAAAATTATGTACAAGGACTAGTTAGATTGTTCAGTGGACAAAGGCACTTGCTGCCAAGTCTAACAAGCTGAGTTTAATTCCTGAGACCCATGCAGTGGGAGGAGATAACTGACTTTCATAGGTTGTCCTCTAACATTCACATGCATGCTATGGCATGTATTCCCTTCCCATCTGGGTGGTTGCTAAATAAGAAAGAATGTTACTGGACACACTGATGAATTCTGAACTGAGTCTGGGGTTTGGTAATGTGTCAGTCTTCATTTAGAGCAAGGTACTTAACACATACCAAGTGTAACATTAGCAAAAACTGAAACTGGGTGCTGAGTTTTTCTTCCATCTTGAACTTGTTCTATATCCTGAACTTGCCCTGAAATATGTTTATTTTAAAAATTAAGTTGGGCACATAGTACTTGAAGTTTTAGCTAGAGCAATAAGACAACTAAAAGAGATCAAGGGGATACAAATTGGGAAGGAAGAAGTCAAAGTATCCCTATTTGCAGATGATATGATAGTATACATCAGTGACCCCAAAAAGTCCACCAGACAACTTCTACAGCTGATAAACTCCTTCAGCAAGGTGGCCGGATACAAAATCAATTCAAAAAAAAATCAGTAGCCCTTCTTTACACAAAAGATAAATGGGCTGAGAAAGAAATAAAGGAATCAACACCCTTCACAATAGCCACAAATAATATAAAATACCTGGGGGTAACTCTAACCAAGCAAGTGAAAGACCTGTATGATAAGAACTTCAAGTCCCTGAAGAAAGAAATTGAAGAAGATATCAGGAGATGGAAAGATCTCCCTTGTTCATGGATAGGTAGGATAAACATAATAAAAATGGCAATCTTACCAAAAGCAATATACAGATTCAATGCAATTCCTATGCAAATACCAACTCAATTTATTACAGATCTGGAAAAAAACAATTCTCAACTTCATATGGAATAACAAAAGACCCAGAATAGCTAAATCAATCATGTACAATAACAGAACATCTGGAGGTATCACCATCCCGGATTTCAAGCTGTACTACAGGGAAATAGTAATAAAAACAGCATGGTACTGGTATAGAAACAGACCAGTTGACCAATGAAACCGAATTGAAGAACCAGAAATAAACCCACACACCTATGGTCACTTTATTTTTGATAAAGAAGCCAAAAACATACAATGGAAAAAGGAAAGCATCTTCAATAAATGGTGCTGGTCTAACTGGATGTCAACATGTAGAAGAATGCAAATAGATCAATACTTATCACCCTGTACAAAACTTAAGTCTAAGTGGATCAAGGACGTCAACATAAATCCAGACACACTAACATTAATAGAAGAGAAAGTGGGGAAAAGCCTTGAAATCATTGGCAATGGTAGCAACTTCCTGAATAGAACAACAATAGCTCAGGCACTAAAACAAACAATCAATAAATGGGACCTTATAAAATTGAAAAGCTTCTGTAAGGCAAAGGACACTGTCCTTAGAACAAAATGGCAGCCTACAGACTGGGAAAGGATCTTCACCAACCCAACATCTGACAGAGGGCTAATATCCAAAATATATAAAGAACTGAAGAAATTAAACACCAAAAAATCAAATAACCCCATCAATAAATGGGGTACAGAGCTAAACTGAGAATTCACAGAAGAGGAATCTCTAAAGGCTGAGAGGCATTTGAGGAAATGTTCAACATCTTTGGTTATCAGGGAAATGCAACTTAAAACAACTCTGAGATTCCATCTCACACCTGTCAGAATGGCTAAGATCAATAACTCAAATGATAGCACATGCTGGCGAGGATGTGGAGAAAGGGGAACTCTCCTCCATTGCTGGTGGGACTGAAAACTTGTGCAACCACTTTGGAAATCAATCTGGAGATATCTTAGAAAATTGGGAATAAATCTACCTCAAGACCCAGCCATACCCCTCTTGGGCATATATCCAAAAGATTTGAAACGAAACCACAAGGACATTGCCTCAACAATGTTCATAGCAGCTTTATTTGTAATAGCCAGAAACTGGAAACAACCCAGATGTCCTTCAACTGAAGAATGGATAAAAAAACTGTGGTACATTTACACAATGGAATACTACACAGCTATCAGAAATGAGGAAATCGTGCAATTTGAAACCAAATGGATGGAACTAGAAAAGCTCATCCTAAGTGAGCTGACACAGACCCAGAAAGATAAACATGGTATGTATTCCCTGACAAATGTATATTAACCATACATCAGAGGATAACTATCCTACAACCTACACACCCAAATAGATAGGAACCTAGCATATCTATCCTAGGAAAAATTCTACCCACCAGTGAGTCATGGAATCTGCTGCAGGTTAGTGGAACCCCACACCATAGATGGTGTGTCTTATCAAGCTCCAGTATGAGTGGAAGCTCTTGGGCCTCACATGATGCAAGATCTGAGGGAGTATGAAATGTGAGGGCACACCTCATCTGAGGAGAAGGAGAGTACCAAGTAGAGGAACAAGGAGGGAGGGAGGGAGGGAGGAAAGGAGAGAGGGAGGGAAGGAGAGAGGAAGGGAGGGGCCAAGAGGGGAGGAGGGAGGAAACTATGTTCTAGAAGTAAATAATACTTTTTTAAGAAAAGAGTTAATAAGCTTAAAAATATAATAAAAATACAATATAAAATATCAAACTATAATTTACCAAAGGTATAATTGCCTTACTGGCATAAAAGGAAAATGACCTTAATTTCAGATTAGAATGTTAGACTGCAGGTGGCTACAGGGATTACACAAACTTGATAGCAGCTTAAAAGTTTTTTTTTTTTGTAGAGGTATAGGCTATTTCCATGGTTTGGCATTAAAAACCAGGTAACAGGTTTAAAACACTGTAAATAAATTAAAGGTGACAGCTGTTCAACCTGGTTTTACAAACCTCTAAGAGTTGAAAAAAAATTAAAGCTAAGGTAAAATAATGCATGGTGTTAGCCCATGCCTTTACCTCCAGTAGAGAGAGGAGGATCACTATAGAGTTAGTGTCTTATAAATTCTAGAGTTACAAGAACAGGGTGGTGATGGTGCACACCCTTAGTCCCATCATTCGGGAAGAATACACCCTTAATCCCAACACACTAGAGACAGAAACAGGCAGATCTCAGAGCTCAAGGTCAGCCTGATACAAAACAAGCTCTAAACAGAGAAAAACTTTGATCCAGGGGTGGAGGAGCACATCTTTAATCCCATCAGTTGGGAACCACATGTCTTTGATCCGAAAACTTAGAATGCAGAGACAGGCACATAAGATTTGGAAGGATTTAGGTTTAAAAGCTATGTACAAAAGGCAGGCTGCAATTCAAATTGTTCTTTGAGATCTCAAAATATATACACTAAAGGTTTGTTTAGCTCCAAAATATCAAAATAATTTCTCCTTTAATCTGGATTGAAAGGTAATACTTTATATATTGTCAAAAAAAACAAATTTGCTCCAGAAAAAATATTACCTGAACCCCCCCCCTCCTCCAAAAAAAAAAGGTAATTGTCCCAGAGTTAGGATTAGGGCAGGGCTCTGTTCTTATCTTTCCAGGAGATTTAAAGCATCCATTCAAGGAATCCAGGGACAACTGGACAATGGAAACCTCAGCAGAAAACAGATCAGACACCAAAGAAGACGAGTGGCCCAGATGATCCAGCCTTGCAGACTTCCTCAATAGCAGTTTCCTCAAAAGTCTACAACCACAACTCAAAATCGCTAAGATGGTTCAGCTCCACAGACTACTCCAGCCAGATCTTCAGTAAAGCTCTGAAGATCAGCTTCTGTCTATGAACTTCTTAGGACATTTAAATAGCTGAGCACAAAAGGACTGAACATCAAATGATTCTATTAACATTTTTAACCATGTTTCCATTCTTATTTGAGCCCCAAACAGGTTTACTACGTCCCAAATCAGCAGGAAGTCATTTTAAGAGAACAACGTCCCATCCCCAGAAGGGGGGGAGGGTGTTCCCCCCCCCTTTGGTTATTTGATAGAAAATAGAAAATTTTGTTATTTAGAGGAAAAGACTACAAGCTGTTAAATGATCTTGTTAAGTGGGTTTTGGAGGTTAGACACAGGGACTTCTCTCTTTTTCTTTTCTGTATCCTTCTTTCTCTCCTATATAGGAGTGAACAGACTTGATAAAAATGGGACATAGACATAGTATAGGAAAGATCAAGAAAAAAGGACAGATTATTTAATATGGCCTTATACCTTTGTATACTGATACAAAATTAATATTATATTTGGCTAAATTGGTATTGATCATTGTATATTAATGCAAAATTAAGATTGTATAGGGCTACATCGGTATTGATCTTTGTATAGTGATACAAAATTAAGATTATATTTGGCCACAATGGTATTGACCCTAGTATATTAATGTAAAATTAAGATTGTATTGGGCTACATTGGTATTGATTTTGTATATTGATACAAAATTAAGATTATATTTGGCCACATTGGTATTGATCTTTGTATATTGATACAAAATTAAGGGTAACGCTACTTAAAGGTATTGTTCATAGTAATACTTAAAAATGAAATGTCAAGTTTTGATCTCTTGCTACCAACCGACATAAACTGTTTAGGATAATTAAGAAACGGAAACAAATAGTCATGAAAACGTGTCATTTTGTTAGTTACTATGACAGTCTATCACAGATATTTTCTAAGCTACTCAGAAATCAAGTTGCTAAGAGACAAGCAATATTTGCTTATCTAAATATAAGAGCTAGATAGGGCATCTTCAAAAACCTCAAGAGATCTGCAGAATATGGCATTCAAAGATGTTTTCTTAACTTAAGATTTTTTGATATCGAGACATGTCAGCTCCTGACAGCACCCCCAATTCTACTCCAAGTAGAAGATGAGCATCGAAGAATCTCCAGTGGGAGATGATTGAATTGGTGGTAAGCCTTTCTCTTGGCAAGAAAAACCCCTTGCTTCAACTGTAGACAGACTTCTGTCCAAAAAGGACAAAACTTGGAAGCAGATAAGTCGACAGCCTAGCTCTGCCAAGACAGGGTAGGTAAGTCCTTCATAATTCCTGCTCTACAATCAATATCTGTCAGAGAAACGGGGCCAAATGGCTGAAGATTGATGCTGTAATATATGGAGAGAAAATGGGAACTGTCCAGGCAGCCACTGGTATGTCATTTCTTAGTTTTGGAAGCTGCAGGCCCTGCACTTCCTATATAATCAGATATATTTATCCCTCTCCCGTCTCTGAGGTGGTTGAAGACTAGATAGCTAGAGTCTCATAGTTAAATTTTGAGTTGTTTAGGAATCAAGAGGGTGTTCTGGATCTAAGAAGATATTTTTAAAATTATGAGGCAAGTTAGTATGAAAGCTGAGTTAGATATAGAACTTTAAACTCATGGAGATGGTTAGATAGTAGAATGTTAAAGTCAGGTGCCAAATACATATGGACTGGACATTGGGAATGTATGCTAAGCCATATAACTCTTATAATTGTGGCCTATTTATTTCTGCTGTTTTGTATTGTATTTATAGTTATAAGAAAAAGAACCATTTTTTGGACTGAAAGGGAGAGCTGTTGGGGGGAAAAAAGAAATACCTTAAACTAAAAAAAAAAAAAAAAAAAAAAAAAAAAAAAAAAAAAAAAAAAAAAAGGAAGGGAAGAGGATGGGGGCGTTGAGGGAGAGGAGGTTGGATAGGACTGGAGGGGGGATTAGAGAGGGGATTGTGATTGAGATGTAACTTGAAGAAATAAAAAATAAATTATTAAAAAAAATTAAGTTGGGCAGGTCAGTGCCTAGAATGATGATTCAGTGATCAAGAGCATGAAGTGCTCTTCCAGAGGACTCAAGTGTGAATTTATTCCAGGTTCCTGAAGCTCACAACTGCCTGTGAGATCTGATGCCTTCTTCTGGCCTCTGCAGGTATCAAATTTGCATGTTCATAACACAGAGACACATATATACCCATATTTTTTAATTATAAAAATGAATCTAAAAATAAAAGTGCTGATAATTCATCATTTTTTAAATCAACTTGTTCCATTGCCCAAGTTTCTAAGTAGAAATAGAAATACCTTTTTTAAAAGTCCTCAAAGCTTTACAGGAAAGCATGTGAAATATTTTAGAAAGCATGATTACACTTTTATAAAAATGTAAATGTACTAGTATAAAAACTAACATTTATGAGGCATTAAAATATTCAATGGATCACTATTATAACCATCTTCTTAGATCTTTAACACCCTCTTGATTCCTAAACAACTCAAAATTTAACTATGAGACTCAAGCTGTCTATTCTTCAACCACCTCAGAGACCTGAGAGGGATAAATATATCTGATTATATAGGAAGTGCAGGGCCTGCAGCTTCCAATACTAAGAAATAACATACCAGTGGCTGCCTGGACAGTTCCCATTTTCTCTCCATACATTCCAGCATCAGTCTTCAGCCTTTTGGTCCTTTTTCTCTGACAGACATTTGTTGTAGAGCAGGGATTATGAAGGACTAACCTACCCTGTCTTGGCAGAGCTAGGCTGTCGACTTCCCTGCTACCAAGTTTTGTCCTTTTTGGACAGCAGTCTGTCTGCAGTTGAAGCAAGGAGTTTTTACATGCCAAGAGATAGGCTTGCCACTAATTCAACCATCTCACACTGGAGATTCTTCGATGCTTTTCTTCTACTTGGAGTAGAATATGGGGTGCTGTCAGGAGCTGATATGTCACGATATCAAAAAAAAATCTTAATTTAAGACCACATCTTTGAATGCCATATTCTGCAGATCTCTTCGGGTTTTTGAAGATGCCCTATCTATCTCTTGTATTTAGATAAGGAAATGTTGCTTGTCTCTTAACAACTTGATTACTGAGTAGCTTAGAGAATATCTGTGATAAACTGTCATAGTAGCTAACATGGTGACATGCATAAAAGCTGAGTCAGTTATAGAACTTTAAACTCATGGAGATGGTTAGAAGGTAGAAGGTTAAATCAGGGGCCAAATATGTATGAACTGGACATTGGGAAGGTATACTGGGCCATTTAACTCTCATAAATATTGCATATTTAATTCTGCTGTTTTGTATAGAATTTACTGTTATAAGAGAAAGAACCATTTGTTGTATTGAAAAGGGAAACTGTTGGGGGGGGGGTGGAAGGGTGGGGCAGGAAGGGGGAACAGGGAAGGGTTTGTGACTGAGATGTAACTTGAAGAAAAAAAATAAAGTACTTATATAAAAAAATATTCAATGGAAATAGCTCAGTGGAAAATGACAGAAAGATTAGTTGTTTCTAGGTATGGAGGCCCATGCCTATAATACAAGCCTTTTAGGAAGGTTGAGACAGGATGTTCATTCTGAATGGAGCCCAGGCTGTGCTGCACAGTTAGTACAAGAGTAGCTTAGGGTATATAAATATCTTTTGATAAAACAAAAAGCTAAGCCATTTAGAATGGGTGGGAGGGGCTTGAGCCCTTTAGGTGACTAAGCCTGTTGCATAAGAGTCTATGAACAGCAACTGCAGCTCATGACTGAGTTGTTTCTACTGCAACAAACTCAGAATTTTATAGTGCTTTTGCAAGTGTTACATTAGAGCCCCAGACTGAAGCCAGCCTTTCATAGTGGAGTTTTAGCATTAGAAATGGGAAAGCAGTTATGTACTATGAGAAATATTGAAAAAAGGCTTACCAAAGTCATTCCACTCATTTACTCTCAATCCATTTTTTTGATGTTACAATTGTTTTTCTGTTTCTCCCTTCCCCTTCCCCTCTTCTCTCCCCTCCCTCTCCTCTTCTTCTCTCCCTCCCTCCCTCCACCTCCCTCCCCCCCCGTGTGTGTGTGTGTTTGTCTACATGCCATAGTGCTCATGTGAAGGGCAACCGAGAATGTTGTGGCTTCAGCTCTTTCTTTCCACATGTACATAGGTTCCAGGGATTGAACTCAGATCAAGTTTGTTCAGTAAATGCCTTTAGCTGCTCACAAGTCTTGCCATCCCCTATATGTCCAAGTTTAAAAGAACACTGATGCTAATTTAGGATTCAAAATGACTAGAAAACTTCTCAAATCAATCTAGCCTAGTTTTTACTTATTTTATATTGCTCCACACCGTTACATACTTCAAGTACAAAACCAATTTTCATGTGTTTTAAACCAGCGTAGTGGTTTATTTATCTAATTAAAAATGGTTTATTTTGGGTTGAGGATTTAGCTCAGTGGTAGAGTGCTTGACTAGGAAGCACAAGGTAGAGAATAACATCCCAGGGGACGTGTGTTTATATGTGGTCATAGTTGGGGAATAGAATTATGAGCTAGCTTAGATGGGCTAAGATTGCACAATCCAGGCCAAGGCTTGTTAAAATCCATCAGGTGCCTGTGTGTTCATTTATAATGATGGGTTAGGGATTAACAACCTCCGACTCAACCATAATCTAAATACTGATTAATAATTTAATTAGCAATTTTCTACAAATGGCGCCCAACTATGGCAATTATAATCCATGATTATAGCCTGAGAAGGACTGAGTGAAAGGCAGTTTCCTAGCCAAAGAGCACAGAACCAAACCCAAAGACATTTCTTTCTTTTCTTTTTCTTTTTTTTTTTTTTTTAATTTTCAAGTTACATCTCAATCACAACCCCTTCCCTACTCCCCCCTCTGGTCCAACCCTCCCACGCTCTTCCCCCCATAACCCCCATCCACTTTCTTTTTCTTTCAAGTTTAAGGTATATCTTTTTCCTCCTAACAGCTCCCACTTTCAGTTCAACAAATGGCTCTTTCTCTTATAACAACAAATATAATACAAAACAACAAAAAATAATTAGGACACAATTATGAAAATTATAAGGCTTAACATACATTCCCAATGTCAAGTCCATACGTATTTGGCAACTGACTTTAATATTCTACTATGCAACCATCTACATGAGTTTAAAGATCTATATCCAACTCAGCTCCCATCCTAACTTGCATCTCCAAATGCATTTCAAAGGAGTGTCTGCCTTAGCAGAAGCTACTGCTTTGCAGCAAAGGCAGAGAGCTAAGGCCTTGGCTATCCCTATGTACCAAAAACCTGGCAGCCTTCTAGACAGAGCTTAGGAATGTAATTAACCGCTTAGATTAAAAATGGAGGAATTCTTAATGTCTCAATACACTTTGATTCCATTTGCGTTTGTTTTTCTTAGCATAGAAATGATTTTTACACTGACAATTATGGTTCTGTGCATTGTTTTTGAGAAAAATTGGACTAGGATAGACTTAGAAACAACAAACTCAAAGACCAAGGCTTTTGGAATATTCTTGTTTCTTTTCTTGATATTTGTTTATATGTCTTTAATTTTCCCTATATTAGAGGGTAGAAAGGGTATTTTTCTGGTTTGGCATTGCTAAAACATGAAAGGTTTTTAAGAATTTTGGGAAGATTTTGAATTGTCACTGTAGTTCAAAGTTGCTCTCTGGGTTACAGAGTAACTATTGTCTGGGATTTATGTGAAATATTTGAGCAGGGCAGAACTGACACATGTCCTTAATCCCATCACACTGGAGGAAGAAACAGGAAGATCTTTGAATTCTAGACCAGCCTAGTCTAAACAATGAAGTCAGGGTGATCCCTTCTGATAAGATAAGGTTGCTTGGCAAGGGCAGTCTAGAATTTTTTTCCTTAAAAGTACTATATAAGTTTTTGCTTAGTAATAAATAATAATGTCCTTGCTGATCCAATGGATAAAAACACATAATCTTAAATTTACATAAAGAGAAAGAGGTGATAAGACAGTCTCCTTGGGTGTGGGGCTCTCAAAGGAGAACTGATTTCAAAAGGCATTTTGACACTAAAAGTGATATATTAGTCTCTGGGTGTGGTGGTGCATGCCTTTAATCTCAGCACTCAGGAGGCAGAGGCAGACAAATCTCTGTGAGTTCAAGGCCAGCCTGATCTACAAACTGAGTCCAGGATAGGGATACACAGAGAAATTCTGTCTCAGGAGGGGGGAAAAAACCAGATATGTTAGTCAGTGTAAGGACCAAGAATTAGGCTGGGGTAGGAACATGAAATCTGCATGCCTCTCACAGCCAATAATTATATAAAATAGCATATCACTTTGTTCTAAACAAATCTCCTCAACAATGGGACTCAAACTAACACAAATGATTTAATTAATATTATTGTTTAATAAAGTTAAATCAATTAATTAAATTCATACTTTTGATCCAAAATGTGAGAGACAAAGGCAGAAAGAAACAGATAGGTCCCTTTTGAATTTGAGGCCAACCTAATCTACAATAGCCAGAACTATATATATATGTGTGTGTGTGTGTGTGTGTGTGTGTGTGTGTGTGTTTTACATGCCATAAAAATCTTACTGGCTACATAGACTTACTGTTACATGCCATCCTTTCATATAGCATGACTGGAAACTTACAAATGTCTTTCTTCTGCTCAAAGAGTAGAAAATCTTCCTTAATTGATCTGTTCCAAGCATTTTTGCAATTATAGAACTATATGTTACTTATGAGAAATTATATATTTTCAGAACAAAGGGACCAGACACCAAAGAAGACAAGACAAATAGCCCAAATGATCCATCCTCACAAACTGCTTCAATAGCTATTTCCTTCAAAATCTACTTCTAGGACAAGTTCAAAATGGTTTGCTAAGATGGTCCAGCCTCACAGACAGTTCCAGCCAGGACTTCAGTAAAGCCCTGAACTTTCCATTCAAAGTTCAGCTTTGGAATACAAACTGCTCATGACATTCAAATTGCTGTGAATTCAAATAGAGACTGGACAAAAAATGTTACAATTAACTTGCTTAGCCATTTTTCCATTTATTTTGGATCCCCAAACAGGTTTTCTGCATCCCAAATCAGCAGGAAGCAATTTTAAGAGATCAACACCCCATTCCCAAAAGGTGGAGTGAATGGTTCTCTAGTTATTTGATGGGTTATAGATGTTGTTGTTTAGGGGGACTGGTTACAAATTGTTATATGATCTTCTTAAGCAAGGATAGGAGTTTAGACTCAGGGATTTCTCTCTTTCTTTTCTCTGTCCTTCTTTCTCTCTTATATAGGGGGGAAATATTTGAAATGAAAAAAGAAGGGGAAATATGGGTATATCATATAGAAATGACAAGATATTTGGGTAGATTATTGAATCTTCTCTGAAACTTAAAACTATTTTTATTCTACAAATAAGATTATCTTTTGACAGATTGGTATAGAATTTTGTATACTGATGCAAAAATAAGAATAATTTTTGATTCATTGGTATAGAATTTTATATATTTTGATACACATATATGTATATTCCAATTCTTATATAAGGTGTTCTACCTGTACAACTCACTTAAAAGTACAGGTTTACTTCCAATCCTTTTATGGGTTGCTATTGCAACCCATAAATTGAGTAATACAGACTGATGGCTGGCTTGGCCAGTCAAGTTCCTGGTCATGTCAAACACTAGTCTTAATTTATCACAAAATAGGCTTAGTAGGTTAAATAGATAGTAAATATTTAAAAATATACAGTTTGCTTTTTCAAACATAGATATATAGATAGATTTATAAATGTATAAATAGATGTCTTCAAAACCCTCAGAGGCATACAGAGTATGGCATTTAAAGAGGCTTTTATTATTTTTAAAGAATTGTTTCACTTAAGACTGTCAGCTCCTGCAGCTCACATTGGACTTGGATGGAGATGATGAGCATCAAAAAATCTCCTTCAGGAGATAATTCTTACTGAGAAAAAATGCCCCTCCTCTCTCAACAGACTATATACAGTCCAAAGATGGACCAGAGCTTAAATGCAGGTAAGTCAATGGCCTGATTCTGTGGAGACAGAATTGGAAAATCCTTATTTCCTGCTGCAAAATTATGTCTGTGAAATATGCTTGGCCAGAATGCTGAAGATGATGCTCCAACAGTATCAAAAGATATTTGGAACTCTCTAGATAGCAAACTGTCATTTTTTTTCTTTTTGGAAGCTGCTGTCCTATGCTTCCTACTCACTCAAATAATAACCTTATCCTTTTTTATGTCTTTGATTGGCTTGAAGACATAATAGATATAAAATTTCAATTGAACTTGAGTTGTTTTGGATTTAAGAGGATATTTTCAAATCTAAATAAAATCTTTAGGCTTATAAATATAGGATATCATAGAAAATATTTAGGTTCAGAAATTTAAGCACACCAAGATAGATGATTTTTTTTTTCTTCAAGATTGCTACAAGTAGGGTAAACATTATGTGTGTAACTTTTATATAAGTTTTTCTTGATAGTTTCATATTTGTCCTTATTGTTTCTACTATATGAATTTTAAAAATTAGCTTTTTTATTAGACAAAAAGAGAGAATTGATGGGGTGATTTTATGCATTCTAAATTTTATTAATTGGTCCCAGAGGCCTTCTTGCTGTCTGTTACTTTCTCTGATTGTTTAAATAAATGTGGAGGCCTGAGATTGGGCAAAGACAGAGATAGGCAGGACTAAGGTGCTCAGGCTTCTGAGACAGAGAGATTCTTGGGTAGAAGAAGCCTCTAGTAGATGAAATAGAAGAAGACTCCAGTAGCCAGAGGAAGCCTCAGGAAAGTAGAAGGAGGAAGAAGCTAAGAGCGGGAAAGAGGACTCACACAATGGGGTGGAGAAAAGAACGCCATTCCATGTGGCCAGGAACATGGGCAGAGCATGGAAAATGACAACCTAGGAGATGTTTGTATATATGGGGTCATATTTGGGTAATAGAATTACGAGCTAGCTTAGATGGGCTAACCAAGGCTTGTTAAAATCCATCAGGAGTCTCTGTATACTCACTTATAATGGCAGGTTAAGGATTAACACTGTTGACCAGTTAAATATAATTTAAATACTGTTAAATAATTTAATTAGCCTTGTTTTACAGTGTGTCTGTATATGGTGTATGTGTATAAGGGTGTGCATGGCTGTGTGCACACAGAGGCCAGAGGGGGATATCAGAGGTCATGTTTTCTTGCTGTCAGATTATTCTCTTGAGACAGGCTCTTTTGCTAAATCTGTAGCTAGGCCACTAGCCCTACTGATTCTTCTGCTTCCACATTTGCCAGAACTGTAGTTACAGGTGTGTTCATGGAGACACATCTCCATGTGTGTCCAGTTTGCTTCCTGGATTCTTGGAGTTGGAACCCTTCTGTTAAGATTTTCAGAGGGACCCTTGAGGAGAAGTCAATTCTGTCTCAGTTTGTGTTTTGTGAAATTAAATGTAGTGGCAATTATATAACCCAGCCATACTGGAAATTTGAGCAATATGAGATAACATTTCACACAGCAAAGACTAGTTAGCTCTATGGAAATATTATGGAAACCCAATGAAATAACTCATGAGAAACTTGAAAAGCAGAGGTTTTCACTTTGCATATGTATCTGGGAAACAGTGATAGGTTTCACAAGTCTTTCATATAAATTGTTTCACTTAATCTCATCCTTATAACCTTAAGATATGCTCATTTTCCATAGTTATATTACAGTAGAATTTATTGTATGTGTTTTCTTAGACAGCAGCAAAAGATTTGTGGGAAGGGTACAATGGGACCATTAAATGAGACCCTTAAAGACCCAGTGGACTGTTCCTCTCCTAAAATAACAAATACCATCTGTCAGACAGAATTTGTGTGAGGAGAGAATAATAACTTTTCATTTACTATATCCACCAGGAGAGCTGATAAATCTCCTTGAGGTCATGGGTATTTTTTGGAGTGGTTTCAATTTAAATTTTATTTGTGGAGATAGCTGTCAGGAGGCATGTAGGAGACAGTCAGTGGTGTGCCATCACAGTGCAGGATGTTGACAGCATGCTGCAATGATAGAAACCACCTAACAGGTAAGGCAGCCAAAAGTTCCGAGGAACACAATGTCAAAACATTTTCCTGTGGGACAAATGTTAAGGACATCTCAGGATAAAACACAGGAAATGATAAAGTAGGACTTATCTCATTTTGAATTCCATCCTGAATGTTTGCTACTGGGGACTTTGACAAGAAAACATGGCTGATTCTTTGTCTTCATGTAGTCTGTTTTCACAACCAAGATGTTGAATATCAATTATTAATGAAATAATTATTTCATTATCATTATATAGGTTAAGGATGATGCTCAGATGGATGTTTTGAGGTACTCACAGTGTAGTGGGGGTGTCAGACAGCTAGGGTAGTTCATTCTAAGAATCAATGGTGCGCGTATGCAGAATGCTCCACAATGTGGGAGCCATTCCTGCCACTCATCCATATCTCTGTAGAATACTTCTAGTAGAGATGATACCCTGAGATAATCTGAATTATGATGATAGTTAGGTTAGAGAACTGATGCTGAAAAGTCAGCGTGTCAGAGGCAAGCTGAGAAGCACAATGCCATTCCTCACCAGCACCTCATCATCATCAAAGACTCAGG
>CAJQZJ010032114.1:3238757-3285596 GCA_907164525.1 Lophiomys imhausi
ATGTAACTTGAAGTAATAAACATTTTTTATTTCTTCAAGTTACATATCAATCATAATCTCCTCCCTACTCCCCCCTCCAGTCCCACCCTCCCACCCTCTTCCCCCTCAATCCCCCATCCTCTTCCCTTTTTTAAAAGTTTAAGGTATATCTTTTTCCTCCCAACAGCTCCCCCTTTGAGTTCAACAAATGGTTCTTTCTCTTAAAACAATAAATAAAATATAAAAAAGAAATAAATACACCACAATAATGAGAGTTATATGGCTTAGCATATGTTCCCAATGTCCAGTCAATATGTATTTGGCACCTGACTTTAACATTCTATTATGTATGCATCTCCATGAATTTAAAGTTCTATATCTAACTCAGCTTTCATACTAACTTGCATCACAATTTTAAAAACATCCTCTTAGATCCAGAACACCCTCTTGATTCCTGAACAACTCAAAATTTAACTATGAGACTCTAGCTATCTAGTCTTCAACCACCTCAGAGACCTGAGAGGGATAAATATATCTGATTATATAGGAAGTGCAGGGCCTGCAGCTTCCAAAACTAAGGAATGATATACCAGTGGTTGCCTGGACAGTTCCCATTTTCTCTCCATACATTACATCATTTATCTTCAGCTGTTTGGCCCCATTTCTCTGACAGACATTGATTGTAGAGCAGGAATCATGAAGGACTTGCCTACCCTCTCTTGGCAGACCTAGGCTGTCGACTTACATCCTTCCAAATTTTGTCCTTTTTGAACAGCATTCTGTCTAAAGTTCAGGCAAGGGGTTTTTCTTGCCAAGAGATAGGCTTGCCAGTAATTCAGTCATGTCCCACTGGAGATTCTTCGATGTTGATCTTCTACTTGGGGTAGAATAGGGGGGTGCTGTCAGAATCTGACATGTCTCGATATCAAAAAATCTAAAGGTAAGAAAACATCTTTGAATGCCATATTCTGCAGATCTTTTGAGGTTTTTGAAGAGGCCCTATCTATCGCTTATATTTAGATAAGCAAATATTGCTTGTCTCTTAGCAACTTGATTCTGATTAGCATAGAAAATAACTGTGATAGCCTGTCATAGTATCTAACAAATGACAAGCTTGCATGACTGTTAGTTTGCACTTCTTAATTATCCTAAACAGTTTATGACAATTAGTAGCAAAAGGCCAAAACTTCACATTTTATTTTATTTTTTATCCCCTAACCCTTCCATCCCACTCTTCTGGAGCAGAATGTCCCTACATAACAGTCCCTCACCTCAGTTCGGAGGTCATATGAGGGCCAAGAGCCTCCTCATACACTGGGGGCCTACAAGGCAGTACCACCAGTGAACAGTGTCTCATTGGCAGGGAAAGAAAACTAAAAAAAAACCAAACAAACAAATAAGAAAATAAAAAAAGTCTATGTCCATGTTCCCTTTAGTATGTTGGTTATAGTATCGATATCCTGTACTATATGGCTAAAATCCTACTATAAGTGAATAGATGCCATGTGCATCCTTCTGAGTCTGGTTTAGCTCACTCAGGATGAGCTTCTCTAGTTCCATCCATTTGGCTGCAAATTGCATAATTTCATTGTTTCTGATATCTGAGTAATATTCCATTGTGTAGATGTACCACAGTTTTTTAATCCATTCTTCAGTTGAGGGACATATGGGTTGTTTCCTGTCTCTAGTTATTACAAATAAGGCTGATATGAGCATAGATGAGGAAACTTCCTTATGATTCTGTGAGAAGTCATTTGGGTGTATACCCAGAAGTGGTATGGCTGGGCTCTGAGGCAAAGCTATTCCTAGTTTTCTAAGATATCGCCAGACTGACCTCCACAGTGGTTGCACAAGCCTGCATTCCCACCAGCAATGGAGGAGGGTTTCCCTTTCTCCACACCCTCGCCAACATGTGCTGTCATTTGAGTTTTTGATCTTAGCCATTCTGACAGGTGTGAGATGGAATCTCAGAGTCCTTCTTGAGTTGCATTTCTCTGATGATTAAGGATGTTGATAATTTCTACAAGTGTCTCTTGGCCATTAGGGATTCCTCCTTTGTGAATTCTCTATTTAGCTCCATCCCCCATTTTTTGATTGGATTATTTGGTTTCTTGGCATTTAATTTCTTGAGTTCTTTGTAGATTTTGGATATTAGCCCTCTGTCTAATGTGGGGTTGGTGAAGATTTTGTCCCAGTCTGTAGGCTGCCATTTTGTTTGAATGACAGTTTCTTTTGCCTTACAGAAGCTTTTCAGTTTCATGAGGTCCCCTTTATTGATTGTTGGTCTCAGGTCCTGAGCTGTTGGTGTTCAGTTCAGGAAGTTTTCACCTGTGCCAATGAGTTCGAGGGTTTTTCCCACTTTTTCTTCTAGTAGATTTAGTGTGTCAGGCCTTATGTTAAGGTCTTTGATCCACTTGGACTTAAGTTATGTACAAGGTGATAAGTATGGGTCTAATTTCATTCTTTTAGATGTGGACATCCAGTTGGACCAGCACCATTTGTTGAAGATGCTGTCCTTTTTTCCATTGTGCGGTTTTAGGGACTTTGTGAAAAAATTAGGTGGCCATAGGTGTGTGGGTCCATTTCTGGGTCTTCAATTCGATTCCATTGATCTAGTGGTTTGTTTCTATACCAATACCATGCTGTTTTTACTACTATTTCTCTGTAGTTCAGCTTGAAATCTGGGATGGTGATATCTCCAGATGTATTTTTATTGTACAGGAGTGATTTAGCTATTCTTGGCTTTTTGTTGTTCCATATGAAATTGAGAATAGCTCTTTCCAGGTCTATAAGTATTGTGTTGGTATTTTGATAGGAATTGCATTGAATCTATATATTGGTTTTGGTAGGATAGCCATTTTTATTATGTTGATCCTACCTATCCATGAGCATGGAAGATCTTTCCATCTTCTAAAGGCCTCTTCCATTTCTTTCTTCAAGAGCTTAAAATTCTTGTTGTACAGGTTCTTTACTTGGTTGGTTAGAGTTACCCCCAGGTATTTTATATTATTTGTGGCTATTGTGAAGGGGGTTGTTTCCCTTATTTCTTTCTCAGCCCATTTGTTTGTTGTATAACGAAGGGCTTCTGATTTTTTTGAATTAATTTTGCATGTAGCCACCTTGCTGAAGGTGTTTATCAGCTGTAAGAGTTCTCTGGTGGAATTTTTGGGGTCCTTATGTATACTATCATTTCATCTGCAAAGAGGGATAATTTGACTTCTTCGTTTCTAATTTGTATCCCCTTGATCTCTTTTAGCTGTCTTATTGCTCTAGCAGGAACTTCAGTTACTATATTGAAGACATATGTTAAAAGTGAGTAGCCTTGTCTTGTCCCTGATTTTAGAGGAAATGCTTCAAGCTTCTTTCCATTTAATTTGATGTTGGCCACTGGCTTGCTGTATATTGCATTTATTGTTTCTACGTACAGTCCTTGTATGCCCGTTCTCTCCAGAACTTTTAGAATGACGGGGTGTTTGTTGGATTTTGTCAAATGCTTTTTCTGCATGTAGTGAGATTATCATGTTTTTTTTCTTTCATCTTGTTTATATGGTGAATTATGTTGATAGACTTTCATATGTTGAACCATCCCTGCATTCCTGGGATGAAGCCTACTTGATCATGGTGTATGATACTTTTGATGTGTTCTTGAATTCAGGTTGCTAGTATTTGTAAGTATTTTTGCATCTATGTTCATGAGGGAGAATGGTCTGAAGTTCTCTTTCTTTGTTGGGTCTTTGTGTGGTTTAGGAATCAGGGTGACTGTGGCCTCATAGAATGAGTTTGACAATGTTCTTTCTGCTTCTATTTGGTGAAAGAGTTTGAAGAGTATTGGTGTTAGCTCCTCTTTGAAGGTCCGGTAGAATTCCGTGCTAAAGCCATCTGGCCCTGGGCTTTTTTTGGTTGGGAGATTTTTAATGACTGTTTCTATTTCCTTATGGGTTGTAGGGCTGTTTATTCTGTTAATCTGGCCTTGATTTAGCTTTGGTAGGTGGAATCTATCAAGAAAATTGTCCATTTCACTTAAGTTTTCAAATTTGGTGGAGTATAGATTTTTATAGTTGAATCCAAATATTCTCTGAATTTCCTCAATGTCTGTTGTTATTTCTCAATTTTCATTTCTGATTTTGTTGATTTGGGTTTTTTCCCTCTGCCTTTTTGATAATTTGGCTAAGGGTCTGTCTTTTTTGTTGATTTTCTCGTAGAACCAACTCTTGGTTTCATATATTCTTTATATAGATCTTTTTGTTTCTAAGTTGTTGATTTCTGCCCTAAGTTTGATGATTTCCTGCCTTCTCCTCCTCTTGGGAGTGTTTGCTTCTTTTTTTTTTTTCCAATTCACCCAGTTTAGCTGTTAATTCGCTAATATGAGCTGTCACAATTTTCTTTTTGAAGGCACTTTGTGCTATTAACTTTCCTCATAGCACAGCTTTCATTGTGTCACATAGGTTTGGGTATGTAGTGCCTTCATTTTCGTTGGATTTTAAGATGTCCTTGATTTCCTTCTTTATTTCTTCCCTAACCCAGCAGTAATCCAGTAAAGAGTTGCTCAGTTTCCATGTGTGTGTATGCTTTCTGTTGATTCTTTTGGTGTTGACGTCCAGCTTTATTCTATGGTGGGCTGATAAGATACAAGGTGTTATTTTAATTTTCTTGTATCTGTTGAGGCTCTTTTGTGTGCAGCTATATGTTCGATTTTGGAGACGGTTCCGTGAGGTGCTGAGAAGAAGGTGTATTCTTTTCTGTTTGGGTTAAACATTCTGTAGATATCTGTTAGGTCCATTTGGTTCATGATCTCTGTTAGACTCATTATTTCTCTGTTTGGCTTCTGTCTTGATGATCTCTCCATTATTGTGAGTGGGGTGTTGAAGTCTTCCACTACTAATGTGTGCTTTAAGTTTTAGAAGCATTTCTTTTACAAATGTAGGTGCCTTTGTATTTGGGGCATAGATGTTCAATATTGAGATGACCTCTTGATGAATATATCATTTAATGAGTATGTAATGCCCTTCTCTGTCTTTTTTTATTAACTTCAGTTGGAAGTCTATTTTTTTTTTATATTAGGATGGCTACTCCAGCTTGCTTCCTGTGTCCATTTGCTTGGAAAACCTTTTCCCAGTCCTTTACTCTGAGATAGTGACTATCTTTGATAGTGAAATGTGTTTCTTGTATGCAGCAAAATGACGGGTCTTGTTTACGGATCCAATCTGTAAGTCTGTGTCTTTTTATTGGCGAGTTGAGTCCATTGATGTTGATGGATATTAGTGACCAGGGGTTGTTATTTCCCATTATGTTGGTATAGCTGGCTGTCATGTGTTTCTCTTTTGTTTAGTTGCTGTGGAGGTTTCTATTTCCTCTGTTTTCGTGGGTGTAGTTATCTTCTCTGGGTTGGAATTTTCATTCTAGGATCTTCTGTAGGGCTGAGTTTGTGAGGAGATATTGTTTGAATTTGATTTTGTCATGGAATATCTTGTTTTCTCCTTCTATGTTGATAGAGAGTTTTGCTGGGTATAGTAGTCTGGCTGGGCACCTCTGTTCTCTCAGGGCTTGTAGGACATCCGTCCAGGCCCTTCTAGCTTTTAAATTTCTGAGGAGAAGTCAGGTGTAATTCTGATGGGTCTGCCATTGTATGTGACTTGACCTTTTTCTCTTACAGCTTTTAATATTCTTTCTTTGTTCTGTACATTTGGAGTTTCAATTATTATGTGGCGAGAGGAGTTTCTTTTCTGATCTAATCTGTTTGGTGTTCTGTGAACCTCTTGGATTTTTATTGGCATCTCTTTCTTTAGGTTTGGGAAGTTTTCTTCTATGATTTTGTTGACGATATTTCCTGGACCTTGGAGTCGGGAGTCTTCTCTTTCCACTATGCCTATAATTCTTAGTTTTCATCTTTTCATTGAGTCCTTGATTTCTTGGATGTTGTGGGTGAGAGATTTTTTTAGCTTTCTCATTTTCTTTGGATGTTGTACTGATTTCTTCCATCGAATCTTCCATGCCTGAGATCCTGTCTTCCATCTCTTGTACCCTATTTTTGGTACTCATATCCATAGTTCCTATTCTCCTCCCTTGATTCTCCATTTCCTCTTTTAACTCTGACTGTGTTTTCTTTATTGTTTCCATTTCCATTTTCATGTCTTGAATGATTTTATTCATTTTGTACATTTCCTGCTCCAATTTGCTTGTCTTTGCCTTGGAGTCTACGATTACTCTGTCTTTTTCATGTTCAAGTTGAGCCACCTTGTTTTAGAGCTCTCTAATGGTATTATCCATTGCTTTCACTTGTGAAATTGTGGCTTCTTTGAATTCCTTCATTGATTTAAATTCTTCTTAAAGGTACTCTATCACTTTCCATAATGTAGAATTGTTATCGTTTTCTTGTGTTTCAGCTATGGTGAGGTGGTCAGGATTGGATGTGCTGGCATAGTTGTGTTTTTTTTTTTTTTTTTTTTCGAATCATGTTTCCCTGATATCTGTTTTTTTCTGGGACCTTTGGACATTTGGATGTCCTTAGCTGTCTGCTCCTGTTGTCTTCTGGGCTTGGATCCAAAGGGGGCACTTTGGTGTAGCAGTTGAATTGCCTGACTCCACCTCTGTAAGATGAGTCATTCAGCACTGCCTCCCAGGTGGAAACCTCACTGATCCAGGGGGTGGAGCTATATATATTTAAGATCTGGTTCCCTGCAGGATAGGCTTGTACCAGCAAAAAAGTCTGATGATAATAATAATAATAATAATAATAATAATAATAATAAAGACCTCACAGTTTGCCCAGGTTTGGAACCTGTGGTGGGTAAATCCACCTTCACCCCCTGTAGCCTTGCCAATCTCACAGCCCTGCCTATGTGTGTATGGAGCTGGCTTTGGATACTGGCAAATGGTGTCACTGTTGTTTGATTTCCCGTACACTGCAGTGGAACATAATCTGCAGCTGGAAGGATATCCTGCAGCTCAATTCAGCTGCAGGATTTTTTTTTTTCCTGATGACAATAAATCCAATGGGGGGGGGGCTGTCCAGCACCCCTCTGGGGGCGCACAGATATGTCTGGGCTTTCCAAATGCAGCTGTGGGCAGCTGGCTACTGGGCTATTGCCTGTGGAGCCCTCAGCCCCTGCGTACCCGCCAAGCCATGCTTGGCTAAGAGTGTGTGGCACTGCCATGGGTCTGCAACCTTTCGTTAAATAGCCAGAATGCCTGCGTGGGATCTGGGGGGACCATAGGCTGGTGAGTAACCCTGTGTGGGGTCGAGTCTGCCCGCTGGGTATTAGAGTGTATCTTACCCGGCGTCTCTCCTGGTGGGGGTTCCCGATTTCCAATAATAAACATTTTTTTAAAAAATCTCCTTTCTTGTCATGGGGGAGGTTGCAAGGACAGAGGGCAGATATGAAGGGTGCAGGGAGATGAGTGGGATTGGGGTACATGATGTGAAACTCACAAAGAATCAATAAAAAGTTAAATTAAAAATTATTATAACGTATCTAATTTCTCAGAACTGAGGTTATTTTAGTTTTCTATTGCTGTAATAAAACACCAATGACCGAAAGCAACTTGAGAAGGAAAGGGTTTACGTTAGCTTATAGATCCTGGTAACACTCCATCACTGAGGGAAGTGAGGGCAGGAACGCAGAGGCAGGAACTGATGCAGGGGCCATATAAGAATCCTACAGTAAGTAAGCTTGCTCCCAATGGCTTTCTCAGACCACCTTTCCAGGTGAGGCATCACCCACCTTGGCTATTCCACATCAGTTATCAGTCAAGAAAATGGATCATAGCCTTAGCCACAGACAAATCTAGTGAAAAGTGATCTCGACTGAGGATCCCTTTTCCAAAATGACTCTAGCTTGTGTCAAGTTGACATGAAATTAGCCAACACAATTGACTCCTTAGAAACGTGACATACAAAAATATTTCTGGTGAGATATAGCCTTCCTCTTTTTGTTTATACCCAATTCTCATATTAATATATTATAAAATATAAATAACTTTTAAAATACCAGAATATTTAAAAACTTAGTCTTTCACAAACAACTAAAGTCTTTCTTGATGTTCAAAACCCCTGAAAAATATTTAAAATGTCTCTATTCAATCTCTCTCAATATTCAGTTTCACTAAAATTCCAAAATCTCCCCCAAACACATTCCCAAGTATCTTTAAATTTAAGTCTCTAAAATATCCGTAATTTCTCTAAAACATCAAATGATCTGAGTCTCCCAACTGTGGGCTTCTGCCAAATCAGAAATTAAGTCAAATGCTTTTTTAATCCATGAAGGAGGAACCAAGGCATAGTCATAACCTGAACACAGCAAAACTAAAATGCAACAGTGAAAAATCTTTGGTACTTGAAATCTGGGATCCACCCACATTCCTCTGAGCTCGAAAGGGCTTGGACAGTTCCATTTCCCTGTGTTTGCCCGGCGTTCCTGGCACATACAGTTTGTTTCATAGACTCAAGCTGGCTCCACTCCAGACATGCTGCTGTCCTTGATGCTCATCGAACGCTACTAGCATCTCCAAAACTCAGGACTCTCCACTGCACCAGGGCTCCATCAATTGCCTCTCTCAAACTCTCTTCAAGGACTTTAACCCTCTACATGACATCACATCGCTATTTTTTTCCATGACCTCTTATATTGATGCTGAGAGTTGTTCTCAGGTCCTCTGAATCACTTTCTTAATCACTGAACCACCTCTCCAGCCCCCTAGCTTATTCCATTCTATATGCCACCTGTAAATAAACATACATTGCATTAGTCTATTTCAACCTGTTTAGTTCTATGAACATAATGTCTCCTCAAGCTCATCTATGTTGTCACAAATTCAAAGATGCACACCTTCATTATTGTTGAATAGTATCCCCCTGTGTGTACACCAGCATTTTCTTTGTTCATCTGAGGATGGACACTCAGGTTGATTCCATTGCTTTTCTGTTTCAAATAATGCTGTGTGACCATGAGAATTCAGATATCTCTGTTGTGCTCATTTTATATCTTTGGATATATTCCCAGGGATGCAATTTCCGAATCACTGTACGTCTAATTTTAAGGGTTTTTTGAGAAGCTTCCATATTGTTTTCTATGATAGTGTATTAATTTACATGCATGCTAACAGCATGTAGAGATTGACTCTCTATACATCCACTCTGGCACTTGTTATCATGTGTCTGTCTAATTATAACCATCCTAACAAAGTTAAGTATCTCCTTGAGATTTTAGTTGCCCCAGTGCTGAGTGAGTAACGTTTTTCGTGGTTCTCATCATTTTTACCTCTCCTTTTGAGAAGTATGCATTTAGGTCCCTTGCTAAAGTTTAAGTGTTTTTATTAAACACTTAATATTTTTTGTATTAATAATAATAAATTAATTATTGTATTGTATTAATAATAAATAATTAATTTTATTTATTTGTTTATTTATTTATTTATGTGTGTGTGTGTGTGTGTGTGTATCTGAAAAGAAGAAAAGAGGTCATTAAATTCACTAGAGCTGGAGTTACTGCAGGCTGTGAGCTGCCCATTATAAATGCTAGGAACCTAACCCAGGTCCTCTAAAATTGCAGCAAAAGCTCTTAACCACCATGCCACTTCACCAGCCCCTTTGTTTATTTTAAACTGGGCTGTATTTTCACCATTGAGCTGCTTGATTTTTTAATATATATTTTGGATTTTCACTTCTTGCCATCTTTGTGGTTTATAAATATATTTTTACTGTTCTTTGCTTACCTCTTCATTTTTTTTAAAATAATTTCCTTTGCTGTGACAGTATGATTCAGCCCTTTTGTCTTTTTCTGCTTTTGTTTTTTGGTGCCTGTACTATTGGCTTCCTAGTCCTCAAAAAGAAGCAAAAAAGGCAAACAAACAAAAATAAAACCAGTATCATGAAAAATTTTCCCTGTGCTTTCTTTAGGACCTTTAAAGTTTTCCAGTCTTGTACATAGATCTTTAATTTTTCAAATCCAGTCTTTCATAAGGGTATCCAGATGTTCTGGCATTCACTCACTGAGAGATGTTTCTATTCCATCACGCTCTAGGCGCCTATATTGAAAATTAGCACATGTATGTCGATACTGTTCCTTCTTCTGTTTCACGTAGTTGCCTGCCTTTCTTTGAGCTCCATGCTATTCCAGCTTCTGTATGTTTCTATATGTCTTTAAAAACATGCCTGATGTTACCCAATTCATTCTTTGTTTTATTTATTTATTTATTTTTGGTTTGTTTTTGTTTGTGTTTTTTGTCACAGATCACTTTGGTGAATCTAAATTTTCTTTAATAAATTCCATACAAACTTTAAGATTTACTTTTCTTTCTGGAAAATACATTTGTGTATAGTATGACTGAGAAATGTCTCTCATGGACTGATTTGTTTGAATGCTTGGGCCCCAGTTGGTGACATTGTTAGGGAACCTTTAGGATGGGGACATTTTCTGGAGGAAGTTGATCACTGGGAGTAGGCTGTGAGGGTTTATAGGCTGGCCCTGCTTCCTTCTCAGGCACTGTCCATGTCTCCCTTTGTCCCTCTTAATGTGCTCTTCTTTCTGTAAATTGAGAAATTTAACTAACTAGCTTCTTCCTATAACTGGCACTGTGTGCCTCCTTGCTACTGTGGACTCTGGCCATCTAGAACAGTAAACCCAAATCAATCCTTTCTCCCTTAGTTGTTTTGGGTGAGCTGTTTACTATAGCAGTAGAAAGTAAGTAATAAAATATCATGGGCATTTTGTGATTCTTGCATTCACTCTCTAGCTTTCTTTGGATTATGTGGCATTTAAAAGAATTAGATCTTCAAAACAAATTTTGAACATGCCTTCTTCTGCACCATTCATCATTTTTATAACACTCAAGTTATAGCTAACTCACAGGGTTAGACTTGTTTATTCTACTTGGGGCGACTTATTATAAAGGTGAATGTTTTCTTGATATCCTTTTGGGATAGGTCCTTATTAGAGTGTAGGCATTTCACTAATTGGATATATTGTTATATCCTATAATAATTTCCCTAACTTTATTACTTCCAATATATTTTAGTGGAATATTTATAGTTTCTCTAATTTTTTATTTTATTTTAATTTTAAATTCAGCTGTATATGCTTCTATGAGTATATCATATATGTGCAGGCACCTGTTAAAATTGATCAAATTTTAACTCTATTTCCCACCTTCCCTCTGCAATCATTCCTACCCTGCACTTTGGACTTCCTTTTCTCTATCTAACCACAAGCCTTTGATCCTGTGACCTATTTACTTCCTTCATTGGGGCTCCATATAGAAGAAAAGAAATCATCAGAAATGAATTTTATTAACTCTTTTGGCCTCCCAAGTTTCTGTTCTCTTTCTACATAAATATCTCAAATCCTATAATTATTTTTCAGCTGTAACACTTCAGAAGCCCTTGGAAGCAAATGTTCTCCATGGTTAATTTCTCAAAAAAAAAATCTCCACAAATACCTTTCCCTCCTCTAAATTTAGGCATTTTTTTAAATATTTATTTATTACTTCAGGTTACATCTACATCATAGTGTCCTCTTTCCACTCCTCCCAGTCCTGTCCTCCCACCATCTACCTATCCCATCCATCTCACTCCTCCCAAGTGGAGTGTCCCTATATAACAGTCCCCCATGCCAGTTCAGCAGTCATATGAGGGCCAAGAGCCTCCTCATACACTGGGGGCCTACAAGGCAGCACCACTAGAGCAAAGTGTCTTATTGACAGGAAACAAAGTCTATGTAACTGTTCCCTTTGTGCATTGGCTGTAGTATAGTTATCCTGTACTATATGGCTAAAATCCAATTATAAGTGAATAGATGCCATGTGCATCCTTCTCAGTCTGGGTTAGCTCACTCAGGAAGAGCTTCTCTAGTTCCATCCATTTGGCTTCAAATTGCATGATTTCATTGTTTCTGATGGCTGAGTACTATTCCATTATATAGATGTACCACAGTTTTTTAATCCATTCCTCAGTAGAGGGACATCTGGGTTGTTTCCAGTTTCTAGCTATTACTTAGGCATTTCTTTTCCTTCTGAAAACTCCTCCTCTGGGGTTTATGAACTCCTGGTATTGCATCACAGCTCCCAGAATCACCTTTCTTTTTTTCCTTCATTGTTTCTCCTCATTCTACTTATCTCAGATGTTGGTGATCAATTCTCATGACTGTGCGTGATTTCACTGGTTCCAAGTTATCATGTCTGTTCCCTCTCCCCAGTATTTTCATTGGGAGAGTTCAACAATGATATGACTAACTACTTATTTTGCATAGAATACTCAAAATATGAATTCAGAACTCACCATGTCTTATTTTCCACCCAAAATATATCTGCTTCTGAATGACTGTATTAGCTAATATTACAGGAATCCTTAATTACCTAAGTTTAAAAAAAAAAAAAACCTCATTAACCTACCTTGTCTCTTCATTTTATTTCCATTCCCTAAAGCTAACCAGTATCATCAATTAGTTTTAAATTATGTCACCTGAATGTCTTTCAATTGTATTTTATGGGCTGGCAGTAAAAGCAATTGCCCTGTAAACCTGATGACCTATGTTTGATTCCAGGAACCCATAGTTGCATGGAGGAACTTTGGAAATGGACCTCTGACTGCCACACGTGCACTGTGACAACAATGTGCACATGTATATACATACATACACAGTCATAATACATTAAGGTTTTGAATGTCTCGTTTACTTTCTTTACTCCAATAAATGTTCCAAGACCCCAATCTTTACTTTATCTATGCCAACTCCCCAATTATCTGAAATATGAACATGACAAAATCATAAGCATATGGTAGGCCTCTATATGGAACACCAATATACAATAAGAACTTCAAAAGTTTATTTGAATAATATTTGATGCCACCAAGTTCTTTCTGGGCCTCAAAATTCTTTAAAGTTGGGTTCAAAATAGAAGAGTCAAGCTTGCATATTAATTGAATTATCAGAAAGCTATGAGGTAGCAAATGGTTCAGTAGGTAAAATTGCCTGTGATTGAACATGATGACCTGAGTTCAATCCCTAGGAATCATGTGATGGAAACAGAGAACGTACACAATTTTTTCTGTGACCTACACACACACACACACACACACACACACACACACAAACACACACACACACACACACACACACACACACATAAATGAACACTGAATGAAAATATACTATTACTCATAAAATTATACTGTTGAGATTAAATCAATAAAGGCACAGTTTCCCCAAGCTCAAACCAAATCACTATAAATCTACTGAAGAATACATTTATTGAACACCATAAATCTATTTTATCTCAGATGATTAAAATGGTTAAAATGACAATACATTCATACTAAAAAGAAGGAAAATTTATGTGACTAATAAATTCTTTTCCTAATATTTATGAATTTATCCCATTGCAATTTGTAAATACATTTAAATTGCATAATTGTATGACTGCTTTCAAGTTACTAAAATTCTTTTTCTATTGTTTTTTTGTGTTTATTTATTACTTCGAGTTACAACTCCATCATAGTGCCCTCTTTCTACCCCTGCCAGGCCCACCCTCTCACCCTTTCCCCTCTCTCCCACCTATCCTACTCCTCCAGAGTGGGGTGTCAATGCATATCAGATACCCCCCGCTTCCAGTTCAGCAGTCATATGAGGGCTAAGAGCTTCCTCTTGCACTGGGGGCCTACATGGCAACACCAATAGGGCAAAGTGTACCAATAACAAAGTCTATGTTCTTTTCCCCTTTGGTGTGTTGTAGGATAGTTATCCTTTACTATATGTTTAAAATACAATTATAAGTGAATAAATGCCATGTGCATCTTTCTGAGTCTGGGTTAGCTCACTCAGGATGAGCTTTCCTATTTCTATCCATTTGGTTGCAAATTGCATGATTTCCTTGTTTCTGATAGCTGAGTAATATTCCATTGTGTAAATGTACCACAGGTTTTTTTTTTTAATCCATTCATTATTTGAGGGTCATCGAGGTTGTTTCCAGTTTCAAGCTATTACAAATAAGGCTGCTATGAACATAGATGAGGAGATGTCCTTGTGGTTTGGTGAGGAAACATTTGGCTGTATACCCAGAAATGGTATGTCTGGGTCTTGAGGTAGAGCTATTCCAAGTTTTCTAAGTTATTTCCTGATTTCCATAGTGATTGTACAAGTCTGCACTCCTACCAGCAATGGAGGAGTGTTCCCCTTTCTCCAAAACCTAGACAGCATGTTCTGTCATTTGAGTTTTTGATCTTAGCTATTCTGACAGATGTGAAATGTCTTGAGTTGCATTTTTCTAATGATTAAGGATGCTGAGTATTTCCTCAAGTGTCTCTAGGCCAATAGAAATTCCTCCTTTGTGAATTCTCAGTTTAGCTCTGTTCCCCATTTTCTGATTGGATTATTTGGTTTCTTGGTGTTCAATTTCTTGAGTTCTTTATAGATTATGGATATTAGCCCTCTGTCGGATGTGGGGTTGGTAAAGATTTTTTCCCAGTCAGTTGGTTGGCATTTTGTTCGAATAACAGTGTCCTTTGACTTGCAGAAGCTTTTCAGTTTCATGAGGTCCCATTTATTGATTGTTGGTCTTAGAGCCTGAGCTATTGGTGTTCTGTTCAGGAAGTTGTCATCTGTGCCAATGAGTTCAAGGCTTTCCCCTGCTTTCTCCTCTATTAAATTTAGTGTGTTGGGCTTTATGTTAAGGTATTTGATCCACTTGGACTTAAGTTTTGTTCAAGGTGATAAGTATGGGTCTATTTGCATTCTTTTACATGTTGACATCCAGTTAGACCAGCACCATTTGTTGAAGATGCTGTCCTTTTTCCATTATACAGTTTTGGTTTCTTTGTCAAAAATTAAGTGACCAGAGGTGTGTGGGTTCATTTCTGGGTCTTCAATTCGATTCCATTTATCAGCTTGTCTGTTTCTATACCAGTACCCTCCTGTTTTTATTACTATTGCTCTGTAGTATAGCTTGAAATCTGAGATGATTATACCTCCAGATTATTATTTTTTTGTGCAGAATGATTTAGCTATTCTGGGTTTTTTTGTTATTCCATATGAAGATGAAATTTTTTTTCCAGGTCTATAAAGAATTGTGTTAGTATTTTGATAGGAATTACATTGAATCTGTATATTGCTTTTGGTTGGATGGCCATTTTAATTATGTTGATCCTACCTATGCATGAGCATTGTGATCTTTCCATCTTCTGATGTCCTCCTCAATTTCTTTCTTCAAGAACTTGAAGTTCTTGTCAAGCAGGTCTTTCAATAGCTTGGTTAGAGTTACCCCAGCTATTTTATACTGTTTGTGGCTATTGTGAAGGGTGTTGTTTCCTAATTTCTTTCTCAGCCCATTTATCTTTTGTATAAAGAAGAGCTTCTGATTTTTTGAATTACTATTCTATCGAGCCACCTTGCTGAAGGTATTTATCAGTTGTAGTAGTTCTCTGGTGGAATTTTTGGGGTGGCTTATGTATACTATCATATCACCTGCAAATAGGGATAATTTGAGTTCTTTGTTTCTAATTTGTATCCCCTTGATCTCCTTTAGTTGTCTTATTGCTCTAGCAAGAACTTCAAGTACTATGTTGAAGAGATATGGGGAGAGTGGGCATCCTTGCCTTGTCCCTGAGTTTAGAAAAAATGCTTTAAGTTTCTCTCCATTTAATTTGATGTTGTCTATTGGCTTGCAGTATATTGCCTTTATTATTTCTAGGTAGGATCCTTGTATGCCAGCTCTCTCCAGGATTTTCAGCATGAAGGGGTGTTCAATTTTGTCAAATGCTTTTTCAGCATCTAGTGAGATGAATATGTTTTTTTTTCTTTCAGCTTGTTTATATGGTGAATTATGCTGATGGATTTTCATATGTTGAACCATCCCTGCATTCCTGGGATGAAGCCTATATGATCATGGTGTATGACACTTTTGATGTATTCTTGGATTCGGTTTGTCAGTATTTAAGTATTTTTTTAATCTATGTTCATGAGGGAAATTGGTCTGAAATTGTCTTTCTTTGTTGAGTCTTTGTGTGGTTTAGGAATCAGGGTGACTGTGGCCTCATAGAATGAGTTTGGTAGTGTTCCTTCTGTTTCTATTTTGTGGAAGAATTTGAAGAGTATTGTTAATAGCTCTTCTTTGGAGGTCTGGTGGAATTAGGTACTGAAACCATCTTGCCCTGGGCTTCTTTTGGTTGGGAGACTTTTAGTGACTGTTTCTATTTCCTTAGGGGTTATAGGACTGTTTAATTTGTTAACCTCATTGTGATTTAACTTTGGTAGGTGGAAATCTGTCAAGAAAATTGTCCATTTCGCTTAGGTTTTCAAATTTTATGGAGTAAGATTTTTAAAATAAAACCGAAAGATTCTCTGGATTTCCTTGATGCCTGTTGTTACTTCTCCCTTTTCATTTTGTTTGTTATTGCAGCCTGCAGGTTCTTGAGTTCTAGGAGGTCTTCTCAGTGATGTCAGTGAGGCTCTTGGAGGACCACGGATTGTAAGCTAGTGCTAGATCCCCTGATGCTCATGTGCCTTGTCTGTTTGTCAGATCTGTGGTTGTGGTCCCCCCCCCCCCCGCCAGGGGACTCCTCTTAGATGGTCTCCAGGGCACCTCTGTGCCTATAGGCCCTCAGCACTAAGCCCTTGTAGTCTGAATCACTCAGGCAGTGCACAAAGGCCAAGAATTCACTGCTTCAGTCTGGAACTGTAGATGGTGAAGAGCAGGTACCCTGTTGAGGGATCAGGTGCACTGGCTGGGGGATCCAATATGAACACCACAACACCTCAGGGCTTGGATTCAGTGGATTTCTGCAGCCTTTTAACTTTACCACCTGCCTTTCTTCCCATTCTGATCTTACCTTTCCTATGGCTCTGCTGGTTCTTTTTTGGGTGCTGGAGGGACCATATGGAAACTGGTCACTGAGGAAGCCAGGAGGTACCTCTATCTGGTAATCAGAGCTGCCTGCCAAGGCCCTGCCATGATCAGACCTGTGGGACACTGTACTGCTGCAGGAAGTACAGCCCCTTTTTTGTTTTTGTTTTTAGTGTTTATTTATTACTTCAACTTACATTTCCATCCAGTCCTCTGCCTCCATCCCTCCCAGCCTCACACTCCCACCTTCTCCCAGAACTCATTATTCTTTTTTTAATAATTATGCTACAATTATAAAAATTATAAGGTATAACATACATTCCCAATGTCCAGTCCATACATATTTGGTAATTCATATTAATATTATATTATCTATTCATCTCCATGAATTTAAAGTTCTATACGTAACTCAATTTCCATCCTAACTTGCATGACCAACTTAAAAACATCTTCTTAGACCTAGAACATCCTTTTAGTTCCTAAACAACTTAAAATTTAACTGTGAGACTACAACTATCTAGTCTTCAACCACATCAGAAACCTAAGAGGCATAAATATATCTGATTATACAGGAAGTACAGAGCCAGCATCTTCCAAAACTAAGAAATGACAGACAACTGGCTGCCTGGACAGTCCCCAATTTCTCTCCATAAATTAGAGCATCTATCTTCAGCCTCTTGGCCCAGTATCTCTGACTCACATACTCCTGTTAGCCTTCTCCAAGAAAAAGAAGAAGAAGAAGAAGAAGAAGAAGAAGAAGAAGAAGAAGAAGAAGAAGAAACTTTTATGGGGCATTGTTCTTCTCTTTGTTAGAGTTGTAGCTAATCAGAACATACTGGTAAAGAAGTGATGTTTGAATGCATGTTTGGTACCCACTGTTTTTCTTCTGCTGAAAAATGCTCTTTTCAAAATGTCTAATTCTCCCTGAATCATGTCTTGCCTATTGCTCCATTTGCCTTTTATTTATTGTGAGGCTTCATAGTTAATTCATGGTTGCAATTTAACATTTATTTGTTTATATACACCAAAATATTTCCTTCAGATAAACTCCAACCTTTCTACATTATGTTCTAATAAATGTCTCCATACAAACGTCATTGTTTATGGGTCATAAATTAAAAGGCTGTGCTTTGTTTAGCCCTGTTTTAGTTTATTTGGATTACTTGTTCTGATGATAAAATACACTGTCTAATAATTTGTTTTTAATCTAGGGGATGGTTCAGTGGGTAAAAAGCATTTGCTGTGATTCTGAGGACTATGGAGGACCATGTTTGCATCCTTAGGAACTATGTGAAAAGATAGACATGACTTCACATCTGTTATTCCACCACTGCTATGGGGAAATGGGAGGTGGGAGACAGAATATTCCCAGAACTCTGTAGGTAAAAAATGGAAAACCTATCTCTGAACAAGATGGAAGATGGAAACCAAGTCCAGAATATTGTCCTCTGACCTGTACACACACACACATGTATGCACACACACACACACACACACACACACACACACACACACACTCCATCACACATACCACATCACAAAACAATAAATATACACACCCCATACCACATCACATACACACACCACATACAGAGTGGACTTGATTTTATCACATATAAGTCCATTACTAAATATCCTCATACCACATTAGTGAATTCATATTTATTGAATATAATTATAAAGACTAATTTGCATAACACTGGTTTGTGTAAAGGAGATCTTGACATAGTTAAATTTTTAATGTCCAGTATTGGCAAGCCAGTTCTTTATATAGAGAGCTCAAATATATTTGATTTCAATTAATTATCTCTTTATTCAAATAATTACTTAGGATGTATAAGCGGAAGAGTTCTGTGAAAGCTATCCTGAGACGTGGGCGCTGTTGCCTGTCTCAGGCTTTTCTTGTCAAGGACTATTAAGAATCACGTTTTATAATTTTATTGACATAAAGGTGACTGTAACCAGTCACAAATATCATGTTGCTTTTCTGATTATATTATTGCTACTGTTTGTGAGTTTGTGTGTTGGTGTGGTGTTTGTGTGTATGGTATATGTGCATGTATCTGTGTTGCCTGTGCTTAGCAGGCCACCCTGGCTGGGGCCCAATGTTTTCTGCACTATGTTGAACACCCTGGCTCTGGGGGCAGAAAGCACAGAGTTAACATGCGGACCTTGGGAGCTGTAATGCAGAAGCAGACTTAATCAAAAAAGGAAGTCTCCTTTTCATACCCCTACCCATTGTCCCATTGGACACAGGCTGCAAGGTGCTGTTGCTCCTCCTCATTGGCTCATGTTTCATTGCCCAGTGATGTCATCAGAATCTAAGCAGATCAGGACATGGAATGACTCTGTTTGGAAACCCACTCATGCATGCATGTTGTTTAGCAATGTGCTCATGCCTGCTAGGGCAGGACATATTCCTACATATCCTCCTCCTGTGTGTACCTACAGAGGGCAGAAAAGAATGTCAGGTGTCCTGCAACATCATTTGCCCGTGTATCCCTCTGAGACAGGGTCTCTGATTGAACTGGGAACTAGGTTCTTAGGGAGACTCACTCTCAATGTGGTCAGCACTATCCTATGGGTAATAAACTGAATATAAAGGATAAATTGAGCTGAGAACAAGTATTCATCTTTCCCTGCTTTCTGACTGCAGACGTGATGTGACCAGCTGCCTCATATGCCCACTGCTACTCCTTCTTTATGAGGGACTGTCATTAGGTGTGAACTAAAATAAACCTTCCTTTCCTTAGCTTGCCCTTTCTCAGGGTATTTTTAAATCTTTTATCACTGCAATGAAAGAAGTAACTAGTACAGACCCAAATGAAAACTGCATAATAAAAATTATAAAATTTTCATCTTTCCCTATCACGCATGCTTTCTAACAGATAATTTACCACTGCACAGGAAAAATATAATAACTAATTCATCATGTGCTCAATAACACAAAAATCACAACTTTTAAACAGTGTAACATAAAGTTTGATTAAAGTTTTGATTGAAGAGTTATGAATGCATCCATAAGGATATATTTATGCTACTAATATGGAAGTATGAGACCATAGTCTGTAGTTTAGAAACAAAATCATTTTTTCAGTGAATTTTCATAGCTATAATTGCAGATGCACTGTTAAACTCCATAATGGGAATAAGTAACTGATTCATACATAACTGCTTTGTGATGAAAATTAGATGAACTTGAACAGGGGACTGTTAAGCCCACAGTGTTGGTACCAGTTGTTTTGTATTGATCATCATATTTTAACTGATTTCTCTGGAATATGGAGCAAAGCTTGGGTCTTTCAGGAGAAATTGCTACTTAAAATTGAATTATCTCATTGTCCTTTCCCCAGGAAGAATATGAATTTATGAGACATCCAAGCATTGCTAGAAGTCTCCTAACTAGAATCTTCTATGTGATGGGAGAAGCAGTTTGAAAAGAGGATAGGACATTTATACAGTGTCAGCTTTCCTAGTAGCCCTACTAAGACAGGATCTAAGGCAGGCATCTTCCATAACCTTCCCCGCCTTTATTCCATCCTGCACCTACTTTCTGGACAAGACAAAGCTGCTGCACACAGGAAGTTACAATGACTCACTGTCCAAAGATCTTTCAACCTTAAATTGTGGATGGGAGAGAATTCACAAGACCCCTCCCATCCTTAAGAAGTTACACACAGTTAATGGTGATTGTGAAAGAGTCAGCCGGGCTTTGTGGAGTATGCCTTTAATCCCAGCACTCAGGAAGCAGAGGCAGCTGGATCTCTGTGGCAACACTGATCAAATGCAGTGGACCACAAACAATCAAACACCTTCCCCCAAAAAAAGAAACCAAGACACTTTTTAGAAAGAAGGGTGAAATAAGAGAATGGTGGAGATAAGAAAGTAATGTATGAAAATATGGTCAATGTCATGTGAGTGGGGTGTGTGTGTGTGTTTCTGTGTGTATAATGCAATTGTGAAAGAACACAATAAAAAATTAAAACGATAACAATAAAATGTTTATCCCACTCCTTATCCTCATGAATAAGAACAAATGTTGAAAGAAACTGGGTTCATTTTTAATTATTGCTTGTGGAACATGATGATTCCATGGCTTCTCTAGCTCATTTGAGGAGTTGCAGGTACCCATGATGCAACCGTTTTCTACGTTTGCCTCTGTTCACAGACAATGAGAGAAAGAACCTTGCAATCAACACTAAGTCAAGGTTAAAATCATTTTCTATGATAACAAAAGATTCCAGTTCTCAGTAGTGGATTCCAATACAGTTTGCTTGTTCATTTACAGCCACAGGGACATATTTTCCTTTATGTTTTTCCTTTAATCTTTGAAAGAATGCCATGGTCTTTATGTCATTGATTTATTTCTCTGTCTCTGTCTCTCTCCTTTCTTCCTTCCTACCTTCCTTATACTTCTTCAGTTATCCAACTTACTTATCACCTAATTATGAATATTTAACCAAATTGCTTGGAAACTTGTTTTACTCTTTGTTCTTTTCTTATGTTCCTGTGTCTGGTTTGTACACATGTGTGCATATGCACACACCCATGTACCAAGGCCAGAGCATGATGTCCATTTTTCTGCCTCTAGTATTCCCTGCCAACTTCTACCCCTCGCCCCATGCAGAGCTGTGATTATAGGAACCCTTGTCTGTGTCTGACTAGTTTACATGTGTGCTAGGATCTGAACTCAGGTCTTCCAGCTTGCACAGCCAATGTTCCTACACATTGATCCATCTCCCCAACCCCAGAACCTTTTCTCTGATTCACTTAGGATATATCCCCATCTCTACAGTTAGTAGTTCATTGTTCCAGAAAAAAAAAAAAAAAACCTTTGTATGAACTGAGCTAACATTTAATATATACTGTTTGTTTGTTTGTTCGTTTTTTCAGTGAGCTCAGGATAGCCTGGTTTTCTTCTCTAGATTTTAAATTGTTGTTAGGACTGGACCTGATCTCCAGGTTGTCCCAGCATGCCTCAGTCTCTACCTGTTACAGGGCATGCCCCACCCCAGAAGCCCTTCCTATATAATCTGAATGTTTTAGGGGGGCTCTTACTCTCTCCCTCTTTCTCTCTCTCCCCCTCTACCTCCTCTCTCTCTCTTGCTCCTCCCTGTATTTCCCTATCTTTCTGTCTCTGTCCTCTCTTTCTCTGCATGCACACACTGCTTCTCTTTCTCCCTTTCATATGCAATAAACCTGCCTTTATATAACTTAATTTGGCCTGGACTGGATCATTGCATCAGCAGTGAAATCATCAGTGAACAGAATAAAACAGTTGTTGCTGGATCATCTTTTCAGACCTCCCTCCAGTAACATTCATGTTTCTCCTCCACGGTCAGTGAACTGGATTTAGGCTTTTCCAGAGAAATCATTGCAATAATTAGGACCAAACACAGACTGACCCAGAATAGTAAGGAAATTTTAAATTTTAAAACTAAACTTTGTACATCTTTAAAAGCATTCTTTTAGATGTTTGTAGTTTTCATTGAACAAAATCCAGATAATATAATCCAGTGTATTATCCTTTTATTACCATTTCTGTGTCAAGAAAAATGTAAGTAGATATTCTTTATAAACAGTATATGTCATATTTTTCCCGCTGTGTGTGTGTGTGTGTGTGTGTGTGTGTGTGTGTGCATGTGTGTTTGTGGGAAGAGTGTGTCTGTGTGTAGGTGTGGGTGTGGATGTGTGTGTTATGCATGTTTGCAAGTAGGTAGGCTCACATGTGTGGATGTCTGAGAATGTGTGTGCATATGTTTGTGGAGACCAAAAGTTAATGTCTAGAGCCATCCTCTATCCCTCTCTATCTTATTCATTGAGGCACAATGTCTCAGTCAAACTCAGAGCTCACTGATATGGTTATTCCTGTTTGGCAGCTTGCTGTGGGTCTTCCACCTTCTAACTCTCCAGTCTGGAAGTGCAAGCAGGATACCACACCCACCTGGCAGTTCTGGAATTCTGAAAGCCAGTCCTCACACTTCCATGGCAAGTGCTTTAACTGATCCATCCCCTCCCCTAGCTCATGACATCATTTTTAAAAAGTCCTTTCTTATATGAAAAAGGAATGCTTTCTGCATTGATGAGCTGACTAGTATTCCTAGAAAGGTACAAATTTTAAATAATCAGAAGATTATGTGTGCTTTGCCAGTTTAAATTTTAGCTCCTATTAAACATTCCTTAAGCATTAGGATTTTCTTTTTCTCTCTTGTTGGAAACATAGAAATACCAAATTTTCAAAAACCTAGCAACCACAAAATGTAACAAGCAAGAAGGTTGCTATGCCAGGACTTATTCCAAGATTAAAAAAAGAAATCCAGCATAATGCTAATACACTGATGTCATTAGGGATGACTCAAGACTTAAGACAGAGATATATGGTGATTGTATAATAGCAGAATTGCCAGCTAAAAGGATGAAAAAAAAAAGCAGTTAGACAGCAAATTGTCAATTTTCAAAGTAGTTAACACGGGGTGACCTAAGACCCCTCTACCTGCAGGATGAGCAAATGTTAAAGGATTTTGTTTTGAACTGTCATCTTGTGCCCCATTTCTTCATGTTAAAGCCCAGTTAGGCTTAGTAAAGATACTTTAAAGAGAATGCTGCATTGCATTAAGACAAAGCTACTCAGTAATCAAGTTGTTAAGAGACAAGCAACATTTGCTTATCTAAATACAAGAGATAGATAGGGCATCTTCAAAAACCCCAAGAGATCTGCAGAATATGGCATTCAAAGATGTGGTCTTAAATTAAGATTTTTTTTTATATCGTGACATATCAGCTCCTGACAGCACCCCCTGTTCTACTCCAAGTAGAAGAAAAGCATCGAAGAATCTCCAATGTGAGATGGTTGAATTAGTGGCAAGCCTATCTCTTGACATGTAAAAACTCCTTGCTTCAACTGCAGACAGACTGCTGTCCAAAAAGGACAAAACTTGGTAGCAGGGAAGTCGACAGCCTAGCTCTGCCAAGACAGGGTAGGTTAGTCCTTCACAATCCCTGCTCTACAATAAATGTCTGTCAGAGAAACAGGACCAAAAGGCTGAAGACTGATGCTGGAATGTATGGAGAGAAAATGGGAACTGTCCAGGTAGTCACTGGTTTGTCATTTCTTAGTATTGGAAGCTGCAGGCCCTGCACTTCCTATACAATCAGATATATTTATCCTTCTCAGCCCTCTGAGGTGGTTGAAGAATAGACAGCTTGAGTCTCATAGCTAAATTTTGAGTTGTTTAAGAATCAAGAGGGCATTCTAGATCTAAGAAGGTGGTTATAATAGTGATGCAAGTTAGTATGAAAGCTAAGTCAGTTATAGAACTTTAAACTCATGGAGATGGTTAGAAGGTAGAAGGTTAAAGTCAGGGGCCAAATATGTATGAACTGGACATTGGGAAGGTATATTGGGCCATTTAACTCTCATAAATGTGGCATATTTAATTCTGCTGTTTTGTATAGAATTTACTGTTATAAGAGAAAGAACCATTTGTTGGAATGAAAAGAGAAGCTGTTGGGGGGGGGGGGAAGAGGGTGGAAGGGTGGGACAGGAAGGGGGAATAGGGAAGGGTTTGCGACTGAGATGTAACTTAAAAAAAATAAAGTACTTATAAAAAAAAAAAAGACAAAGGTTCTCAGAAGAATGAGAATTGAGCTGGAGAAATGGATGTGGGCTCCCCAGAGAAGAGTCCTAGAGAGTAAAGCATGCCCAGGTGAAGATGTGGTTCTTTTAAGGGTCAATTTGATTATTTAAAATTTTTGACTGATTCATAAAAAAACATGACATTTATGCATATTAATTCTATGATGCATAATCAGTCAATATATGTTATAATGTTTAAATTATATTTTAAAGCCCCTCATCATTTCTTTTTTTTCCTACATAATATTTTTCTTGACTATTGTAGACTTTTAAAAAATGCACCCTGATCACATTAACTTCCCAGGTCCACCCATCCAATTCTTGTGACCTTTTCCAAAGAAAAGAAGAAAATAAAAATAAGAGAGGAAAAAAAATACCATCTCCAAATTTTGTTGCTCATATACTCACTGGAGCATGGTCAAAGTCCCAGTGGGCAGTCCATTAAAGAAAACTGAGTCCTTCTCCTCCACCCACACTTTTTCCAGAAGCGATCAGCTGTGAAGAACTACCCTTAAGGATTTCTAACACATTTTTTTTTTTTAATTTAAACACTTATTTATTAATTCAAGTACATCTCCATCACACCTGCCTCCCTCCATCCTTCCTGGTCCCACCCTCCTACCTCTGTCCTCTCTCCCACCCATCCCACTCCTCCAGTGGGGGTGCCTCCAACTATTAGCCCTCCTCAGCTCATCAGTCACCTGAAAGTTAAGATCTTCCTCTTGCACGGGGGGCCTACATGGTGGATCCACTAGAGTGACGTGTCCCACTAACAGGTAGCAAACTCCGTGCTTCTGCTCCTCTGGGTGATTATAGGATGGTTATCCTGCACTATATGTCTAAAATCCAGATATAAGTGAATAGATGCCATGTGTGTCTTTCTGGGTCTGGATTAGCTCACTTAGGATGAGTTTTTCTAGTTCCATCCATTTGGTTGTAAATTGCATGATTTCATTGTTTCTGATAGCTGAGTAGTACTTCATTGTATAAATGTATCACAGGTTTTTTTTCTCCATTCTTCAGTTGAGGGACATCTGGGTTGTTTCCAGTTTCTAGCTATTACAAATAAGGCTGCTATGAACATAGATGAGGAGATGTCCTTGTGGTTTGATGAGGAATCTTCTGGATATATGCCCAGGAGTGGTATGGCTGAGTCTTGAGGTAGAGCTATTCCAAGTTTTGTAACATATCACAAGACTGATTTCTATAGTGGCCGTACAAGTTTGCAGTGCCACCAGCAATGGAAGAGTGTTTCCCTATCTCTGTAACCTCACCAACATGTACTGTCATTTGAGTTTTTGATCTTAGTCATTCTGACAGGTGTGAGATGGAATCTCAGAGTTCTCTTGAGTTGCATTTTTCTGACGATTAAGGATGTTGAGCATTTCTTCAAGTGTCTCTCAGCCATTAGAGATTCCTCTTTTGTGAATTCTCAGTTTAGCTCTGGACCCCATTTTCTGAATGGATTTTTTGATTTCTTGGCGTTTAATTTCTTGAGTTCTTTGTATATTTTAGATATTAGCCCTCTGTCAGATGTGGGGTTGGTGAAGATGTTTTCCCAATCTGTAGGTTGCCAATTTGTTCTAATGACAGTGTCCTTTGCCTTACAGAAGCTTTTCCGTTTCATAAGGTCCAATTTATTGATTTTTTTTATCTTAGAGCCTGAATTATTTATTGATGTTCTGTTCAGGAAGTTGTCACCTGTGGCAATGAGTTCAACTTCTCCTTAAGGAGATGCTTAATACTGACAAGGAGATGGAGAACAGGGGAAGTGGCTGCAAGGGTAGGAACAGGAGGAGAGGAGGGACTGGGGCTACATTTGGGATGCAAAATGAAGAAATAGATAAATTAATGGAAGAAAAGAGTTCTCTTCAGTGGCTTCTGTCTAGAACATTTCTTGGGGGGGGGGCGCTGGAGAATGGGAAGGAGCAAGAGAGAAGTTGTCAGGGAAGCCTTCTATATCTCTCATTCTCAATTGTGAGCCTGCAGTCATCATTACCACTACAAAAGGAGCATCCTTGCCACTTACAGTCAATAGCAGCATGGGTCAAGGGCATCCACATGGCTTCTAGTGACAACACAGGTCATGGATATTCACATGGCCTCTGGTTTCAGCAGAGACAAGGGACACACAGATGGCACACATCAACACATCCCTCAGCCGTGACACTGGCCAGGCCATCATGGCCCACAGTGGCAGGCAGGGCAGGCCATGGACAATAACACAGCCTTCGGAGGAAACACAGGCCACGAATATCAGTGGGATTCTCTGCAGCAGCATGGACCATGGACACCATATTGTCCCTTGGTGGCAGCACAGGCCTTCACAAGACCTTTTGTGACATTACGGCCCATGAACATTAACATGACTTCATATCCTCACTATTTCTTTAAAGTTAAAAAAAAAAATTCAAGGCTGGGTAGTACAAAAGCGGTTCTGCTTTTTAGAATAGCTTCCTGCTTCAAAGGACCAGACTTGAACACCCAACACCCGCTCAGGGGAATGCACCACCACCTGAAACTCTAGCTACAGGGGATTTGACACTCTGTGGGGGCCCCATGAGAATATGTATGAGTGCTTGCTTGCGCACACATGCATGGGCACACACACACACACAAATAAAAATAAAACCTTTTTTTAAAACTACAAAGCTTTTTGAAATACACAGTGCATTGTTGTTTCTGGAAGATACCTGAGACAGTTCAGCATGATGCATCTTCTTATGCCTCCACATATGTGATGCTTCAGACATTTGCCAGCCTTTCTCTGGAACTCCCTACCCCTGCTGCCAGCAGCCTCTGGTGACCATCACACTCTATCAACTTCCGAAACACAAAAGCTTGATTGGATCCCCATAGGCATGCAGTGACAGGCTGCTTGTCTTCCTGTGTCTTTTCCTAAAATAATATCTCTCATATGATCTGTGTTTTTGCAAATGATAGGATTTCACCTTTTTGGTTAAGGTTACACTTTGGTTTTCTTCTGTTATTGCAGAGGATAACACATATAGTTTTAAATCAAATCAACAGAGTCTCTTTATCACATGGTAGAACGTGCACTTGCAGTTTTACTTCAGACCTGCTTTAGGAAAGTTTTTTGGTAATATTTCAGCAAGCCACTTTTTTCAATATTTCCAGATTTTTCCTCAAAAACAAAAACTGAAAACCAGTAGATGCTTGAGATTACAGCAAAGTAGACATGTAAAAGGATGTCAAGTGGTCTTTCAACAGATTACTAGACAGAATATAAACATTTTAAAATGTTTCCAGGGTCCAGATCACAAATTTAGGCTTTTCAACTCAGGTATAAATTAGATTGAAAGTAGTAAAATCTTAGTAATGAGAATGTTTACATTGTTTCACTCTCTGACCATACTAATGACACATTGAAAATTAGGCCGGACAGCACTGGTCAGCTTATCTTTCCATGCCAAGAAATGTGGACCTTCGGAGCCAACCACTACCACATATACAGGATTCCAGAAAACATCTAAGCTAGATCAGTCACTAGTTTTAGCTAAGATACATTTAGAACACCAGCAAGCCAGGAAGTGATCAGTCACATAGAATAATATGAAGTAATTTTTTGAAAGACAAAGTTTAGTGGAATACACCTGATACAAACACTAGAGGAACAACAGATTTGTCAGTTTAAGGTTTCAGACATTTCATCTCAGCTACTTTTGGTGGATGCTCTGAAATGTGAAATTGTGTTATCTTTCCCTGAGCTGGGAGCTCCTGTCATGGCAAAACCTGCAAAGTGATAAAGGAGGCACAGGTGACGTGTTTTTATTTATCTTAACTGTTGTAGTAGTTGCTGAGGACGTCCATGAATTCATGGAAGTCAGAGCTATTTATGCATGCAACAGGTACGTTATTTTTTAAGGATTTATTTTATTTCTTTATACATGCATGTGTATGTACACACATGCATGTGTGTCTGCAGAGGCAAGGAAAAAGCATTAGATCCCCTACAGCTAGAGTTGCATCCCATTGAAAGCAACTTGATTTAGGTACTTGGGACGGAACTGTGATTTCTGGAAGAGTAACAAGCACTTTAACAGCTGAACTGTCTCTCCCCCCCCCCCCAATGTTACATTATTAAACAAGGACTCATGACTGTCAGGACTCAATAGAGAAATGGAGAGGTGGATCCCTCTGTTTGCCATTTACCACTCCTGTTTACTGTGAGGCAAACTTCCACAAAGTGGTACATTAGAAGACATGTCTCCTTCAGTGTACTTCCTGGGGGCAGTGTGATATCAGTGTAAATCTCAAAATGCAGACTTTCAGCCCACTTCTCTGTGAACAAAGAGGAAGAATGCGGGGAGAGGGGGTAAAGAGGCATAGAATAAATGGTGCTGAGGAACCCGGAAGCTATCGGCAGTGCCCTCTTTCTCCTCAGAACTAGCGATTTTCATTTGTTTTCTGCTGTTCCTCATAGCTGTTGCTTTCTCTGTTTCTCTATTCTAAATCACTCACATTGATATATAATAAGAGTAGTCTGTAGGGTTTTGCTCATTGAGATTGTAGTTTTGTTTATGGGTCTGTGTGTCTGCACACATGCATGCAGGTAGGCGTAGAGCTGGAATTACAGGTAGTTGTGAGCCACCTGACATGGGTGTTGGGAACCTCTCTCAGGTCTTCTGGAAGACCACCAAGCACTCTTGCTGCTGAGAACCTACTCCCCGCCTCTGTTACTGTTTTCTATTACTGCCACCCCTGAATCCATCAACTTTACTGAATTTGAATCATACTTACCTAATCATCCTTTATTATAATCAAAGTTGCTTTGGTTTGGGGCTTTCTGTCATCTATAGTATCAAATTAATGCTGTCTTCTTTTACAGTTTGGATGCCCTTCATTTCTTTCTTTGGCCTGTTTATTCTGGTGAGATCTTAGAGGACTATATTAAGTAAATAGTAAAAGACTTCTTCTAGTCTCTATAGAGAAAGAGTTATTCTTTCGCTCATTCAATAGCTTATTTTAAATGTTCTTTACATTAAAAAATTATGTTATGTTTATGTATCTGTGTGTTGGTGTGTCCATGTGAGTGCAGGTGCCTTCAGGTGCAAGACAAGGGCAACACAATCAGGATGTTTCCTCCTGCAGTAGATGGGAACACAAACAGAAACCCACAACCAGACTTTATGATGAGAGTGAGAGACCTTGGAACACAGTTCTAAATGGAGTGTCTCCCTCATGTCTCTTCCCTCAGGGATCATGGAACCCTGAAGAAGAGTAGAAGGAGTATAAGAGCCAAAGGATTGGAAGACATCAAGGAAATAAACCCCTCTAAACACAAGGTGACACAAGAATATATAAACTATATAAACTCACAGAGACTGAGACTGCATGCTCAGAGCCTGCGTGGGTCTGTACCAGATAGTGTCCTAGAGCTAAAAGAAGTGGACACATGCCCCCATTCCTAGGCCAGAAGCAATCTCCAATAGATAACCACTTTCAAATGAAAATTTAGTTTCTTCTAAGGAAGTCTCATGGGGAAAAAAAACTACTCTTTTTAAAAAAATTATTTATTTATTCACTTTACATCCCCATCATAACCTCCTCTCTTCTCTCCTCCCAGTCCTACCCTCTCACTCTCTGCCCCCAATATCCCTTCCCCTTCTCAGTGAAAGGATCCCTCACCAACCCACCCCAGCACTTCATGTCACATCAGAACTAACTGGATCCTCTTCCACTGAGGCCAGACAATGCAGCCCAGTTAGGGGAAAGTTATCCAACTGTAGGCAACAGAGTCCATGTCAGGGACAGACCCCACTCCACTTGCTAGGGGACCCACATAAAAATAAAGCTGTTCCTGAGCTCCATAAGTGTAGGGGGGCCTGGGTCCAGTTCATACATGCTCTTTGGTTGGTGGTTCAATCTCTGTGAGAACCCATGAACCTAGGTTAGTTTCCTTTGTTGGTTTTCATGTGTAGTTCTTGTTCCTTTTCATTGCCTTTATCCTTCCCTCAATTTTCCCACAAGACTCTAAGGTCTCTTTCCAATGTTTGACTATGGAACTCAGCATTTGTTTCGATGCTTTCCTGGGTGTAACCTCTAATAGGGCAGTCATGCTATGCTCGTGTCTGCAAGGATAGCAGAGCATCATTAATAGGGTCAGGGTTTAGCTCTCTCCCATGGAACGAGCCTCAAGTTGTGTCAGTCATTGGTAGTTCATTCCCTCAGTCTCTGCTCCATCTTTATGCCTTCAAATCTTGTAGGCAGGGTAGATTTTGGGTCAAAAGTTTTGTGGGTAGGTTGGTGTGCAATTCTCTCCATTGGCAGTCCTGGCAGTCCTGCCTGGCTTTAGGAGGTGGCTACTTCAATCTCCAGATCCCCTGCTGCTAGGATTTTCAGCTAGTGTAACCCTCATGTCCTCACAGGGGCCTACTCTGACAGAGGTCTCCAGTTTGTCCCAGAGATCCTGCCCCCATCAGTTTCCCTTCCTCCTCCCACCCCTGATTTCCCCAACCTGATCACAATCTCATTTGTTCCCCTTCGCAGTCCCTCTCACACCCAGTTCCCTCTCTTTATCTATGTTGGATGCCCATATTTTTCCCCTTCTGAGTGGGAGTCAAACATCCTCCCTTAAACTACTCTTAATGGTAGCTGTTTGCTCAGCCAACACAAAATGAACTCAAAGAATTTCTTTGTGTCATAATGTTCTGTTGGGGTTCTTTAAAAAAATTAATGTTACTACTTTTAATTTTTTATTTATGTATTTTTTCTCTTTTATGGGTCCTTTGTGCATATATTATAGCTTCCAGTTTAGCATTTTCATGTAATTCCTAGGTGTGCAAACAAGTGGTTCTCTGTTTCTTGTGCCTTTTCTTGGGCTATTTTCCTTTGTTTGTATTGGGCAATCCTGATGTCTTAATTTTCTTTTATCTTACAATATTTTATTGTTATCCCTTAGAAGTATGTTTGTTTTCTAATGAGAGACAGAAAAGGAGTAGATCCAGAAGAGAGGAGAACAGGGAGAAGCTGAAAGTAGTAGAGGGAGGGGAAGCTGTAATTAAGATATATTATGTGAGAAAAAGAAATCTATTTTCAATAAGAGGAAAAACAAAACAAAACCAAGAGGAAGGAAAATAGCAATCAGATCCCCATACACATAGAGTTATATGTACTTGTAAGCAGCCCAATATGAATGTCAGGTACTGAAGTCAAGACCTCTTCAACAGCAGTATGCACACTTAGCTACTGAGCCACCTCTCCAGCTCTCCTAAATGTTCATTTTAATTTTGAGATACGTTCTTGTATGGCTAATTTACTCATTATTTTTATCATAAAGGGATGCCGAATTTTCTTAAATTGCTTTGTGTATCTTGAGAGATAATTATGGATTTGACCCCTTATTCTGTTAAGGTAGTGTGACACACTTACTGAACTGTGTTGTGTATACTGGATTATGTTGGCATTTCTGACCTGAATCCCACACAGTCACAGTGAACAACGTTTTCAATGTTAATGCTATTTGGTGGTATTTTGTTGGGAAATTTTGTTACCTGTCTTCATCAAGAGTGTGACCTGTATGTTTCTTATTTTGTGTATTCTTACTGATAATTGGTATCAGGTAGTGCCAGTTCCATGGAATGCTTTGGGAGGAAATCCTACCTCTTCTTTTTAGTTAGGGAGAATTCACATGAGTTCTGTAGCTGTTATTTGCACCCAATAGAAAAACAAAAACAAACAAAACCGAAAATCTTTGATTGTGGGGCTTTCTTGGATGGATTTTGTTACAGATTCGGTGTTGTTATGGATGTGTTCTCTAGTTTTTTTTATAAATGACGTCCTGGGAAGATGCTTGTGTTGGGCCACAAGAAGGTTCAGTGGGTTAAGGTGCTTGTTGCCAAGTCTGATGAACTGCTTTCCACACCCAGGATGCAAATGATACAAAAACAGAACCGACTATGGCTTTCTGTCTACTGACTTCCAAAAGACCATGGCAACACACCTACATGCTGACCTCTTGCACAAGAAGAACAAACAAAAAAAAAATTAAAAGATATATTTATTTAGGAATTTGTCCATTTCTTCCAGGTTGTTACTATTTTGTTTGTTTGTTGGTTGTTTTTTTTTTTTTTAGTTTTGTTTTGGGGGGGGGGATTTTGTTGTTGTTGGCTTTGTTTGTTTGTTTCATTTGATTTGTAATTGTTTCTATACGATGCCAAAGGACCTTTGCACCTGACACTGCTGAGGTGCCAGCTGTGATGAAAGATGTCTGTTCCTTTCATTGCTGGTGACATGGAATGTAGTCTCTCTTTTGCTTACCCCCCCCCCCACCTTGGGCTTTTGTCCAAGAGGTTTTGAGGAAATGGGATCTTGCCTTACTTACTCTTGATATTGGTTTTTATTTGTTTCTCCTCTAACTTTTATCACCCCTTTCCTTCCACTAACTTTAGCTTGCTCTTGGTTTTCTACTTCTTTGACATGCAGGGAGAATGTTTGAAAGCTTCCTGCCTTGGCTGATATAGCCTTTGCTCAGTATAGTCTTCTTTCTGCTTTTCCTGCATCCCTTGGACTCTTATTCACATGTATTCATTTCAAGGAGGTTTGAACATTTTCTTTGTTTCTTTGTTGATTGTTTTTCCAATTATTTCAAAGTAAAATCATTCAATTGCCATGTTTTTGTATAATTTAAAATTATTATTTTGTTATTGATTTGTAGTTTAAGTGTATGTAGTTAGAAATGCTATCAGATGGGGTTTCAGTTTTGTTTAAGTTTACACATATTGTATTGTTCAACATACATATGTATATATGTGTATGTGGGTGAACACATGTAAGCATGCGAGTGTAGGTGAGTGAAAAAACTTGCATGTCTCCATTCTCTCCTTCTGCCATGTAGGTCCTGGAGGATCGAACTCAAGTCACCAGCTTTATAGCTTCAACACACTGAGCCTTCTTACCAGATCTGGTTTAAAGATTTTGTTTTGTTTTTTAACCATTTAGGATTGTTTTGTGGCAAACTATTTATCTGTATCTCTACTGGAAATGGTTTTATGTACTGATAAGAAAAATGTGTATTCAGCAACATGGTTTAAATATGTCACGTCATAGATGCTGTTTCAGGCAATTTGTTGTAGAGTACAAGAGAACTTAGCTTTTTCCTTGTTGACTTCTGTCAATATGATATGTCACATTGTTGAAAATATTGTGTTAATGTTGCCTACTCTTGTTAGGTTACAGCCTCTCTCTTTTTTATTTTTTATACTTGATGTTTTAAAATTATATCTATTTAGAATTGTTATTTTCTTTTGCTGAGTTGCCCCTTTATCAGTATGTAATGACCTTCCTTATATCTTTTTTACTATTTTGTATTAAAGTATATTTCATATATTGAATAAATGAATCATTACATTCCTGTTTGATTCATGGATTTAAAACTCATTCAAGTCAATTAAAACATTATAAAATACAAGCACAGTACGTAAAATACACTCAATTAAGTTGTAAACATAGGAAAAAAATGCTAATGACTGTCAGAAAATAAATATATGCTTTGTTGGAGTAATATGACATCTGACCTATGGTATATTTAAAATGTTATTACCAAGATAGTACAAATTTTCCATGATAATGAACTGAGATTGGAATCAATGTCTTGTGTGTGTAGATATATGTGTATTTCATATACATCCATGTCATATACAGCCTTGACAATTTAATTTGACTAGATAATTCAAACTAAATCAAATAGCATATGGAGTTACATATTTATCTTATATCTTATAGTAAACTTATTGATATTGATTAAAAGTATAAACATATTTGCAACACTTGGAAGACTGAAGAAGGAGGACAGTAATTCAAGGATAATCTGGGTTACATCAGCAGAGTGTCACAAAACCAAATATGTGTGTATAAAATCAGTATAAAGAAAGCAGTAAATTTCTTATCATATAATTATTTACTTAAAACTATTTAACTAGAACAAACATTGATTAGTGCAAACTAGTATTTATGTTTTAGAAAAAATTCTTTAAAAAGAGTATATTTTCAATGCAGCCAGATATAATATTTTCTTCATTATAGATTCAGAGCTGGTTTTGGTGTTATATGCTATTCTTACTGCTTGACACTCAGGTCTAAATCTCTTATTAATTTTTTGACCTATAGCTATTTCCTCTCAAATCTGTATGCAGAAATTGGGTATGATTCTTACTTTCTAGCTGAAAAGTCAGTAAGCTGCATTTAATAGCAAATTCAGAATCCTACACAATGTAATCTTTTATCAGTAATATATTATTTATTCATTAATAGTTCATCTTTCCAAGAATAAAATATTTTAAAAACCAAAATGCATGAAAATTGTTTTAATTCAGTAAACTTTATGAAATCTGCAGTGTTTAAAGCTTTATGCTTGAGTGTATAAGAGGTAGCAATCCTCTATTTGCAAAATTGTCCTATTTTTATACACCTTTAAATTTTGGGTTTGTTACATATTCCTGTGAATTTAACCTTCCATGTGATGATACAAATGAAGGTACAAATCATGAGTCCACACTCTGGTCCTTCTAAATACAGTTTCACTCTAGAGAAGAGTCACTCTTTTTTGATGCATTTTCAGTTGCTCAAAATTTATAAAAGTAGGCAGTTCCTCTTCAGTCAGTGAGATGTGTTTCCTGATAGAGAAGTCTGTGCTTCCTCCAGTGAACATAAGAGCTAGTGTTTGAACACATTGTGTCTTGTTAGGGCTTGTCTTCCCATGATCTCAGAAGCCTTGGTTATTCGTGTGTGTGTGTGTGTGTATGTGTGTGTAAATGTGTGTGTAAGTGTGGTCACACACAGGTACAGGGGTCTGCTGCACATGTGAGGGCCAGAGGTTGGCAGTGGGTGTCTTCTTTAATCACCCTCCCCATTTGGGGAAGTGTGTGAAGTATGCCATATTTAATTACATGCCCTATATTTTATCCAACAAGGATGCAGATCAGTGCACCGGTATTCTCTGTAACTGATGTAAGGTTAAAAGAAAATGTAGACGTTGTACTGTTTGGCTTTTCCCTGCTTTGCTGTTTCCTCGTAAGGAAGTTCCAGAGAGGGAGCATTAATGACACCAGCAAAGCAAGAAGAAATCATAGTTGGAAGTTTCCCACGGTTAATGACAATGACAGCTGTAGGAATTTCAGAGAACACTAGGCAGAGGGGCAGAAAGAAAGCACAGCAATCAGATAACACATATTTGTATTGCTTTCTAGTTTATTTTGGACAGTTTTATACATGCATGCAATATATTGTGAATATACTCACCATCTTTTGTCCCCCTTCCACTCATACAAAAGCCCCCTCTCCTCAGCTGCTCTCATTCTTCACTGTGAGATACAAAATATGGCATCACATACTAGACCAGAGGAGAGCAGGTGGAGCAGAGAGAAGCTACAGCTTCAGAAACCTCGCTGGCCATTGCAAGCTAGACTCGCATTTGAAAGTGCTAAATGGAAATACTGAATGCAAACTAGCAGTCCTGAGTTCTGTAAAGGGTAAATATATTTCAAAGGAAAAAAGAGAGAGAAAATTAAGTCTTTACTAGACAAAATAACCCTGGGGAAGTTTATTCTCAGTAGACGAATAATAAAAAGTACAGTTACCAATGGATGTTCCAGGAGGGTTTTCGGGTAAAAGGAATGTGATTTCACACAGATATTTGGATGTGAACAACATTAGATACAGAGACTAAAACAGGGAATACAGGAACATGTTTTAAATTCAAATTTACCAATAGATACTATGTATCATATCAGTAGCACAAAGGACCAGGAGAAAAGATGACATTATTCCATCAGGGCTCTCTACTACAGAGGAAGAAGTTTAATGTTACTGAAAAAAGAGTCATTTCTTTTAATGGTATAATCTATATTCATAATAATGTTTTGCATTTCTGCACATTGAAGCATTGGACTTGTTGGTATTTTACTAATAATCATTGCATATTTCATTACATCTATTTATTTTGTATGTATATGCTGTAAGTTGTAGGTATATGGTAGTCAGAGGAAAATTTACAATAGTCAAATCTCTTTCTTCTATCATATGGATTCCTAGACTCTAAGGTAACTTACTAAGCACTTACTCCTTGTTAGTGCTATTTACACACAAAATTTATTTTGTTTTTAAAATATGTTTCTGTATGAACGTGGAGTCTATGGAACAGCTTCAATTGTTATCCTTGGAAATGTCATTCATGTCTTTAAGACAGGGCCTCAGGCTAGAGAGAGATTGTTCAGTGATCCAAAACATTCACTGCTCATTCAGAGGGCCTGAGTTCAGGTCCTAGGAATCTACATTAGGCAGCTTACAAAAACTATTAACACCCATGTGCAGAGCTTCTGATCCCTTCCTCTGGCCTCTGTGGATATCTGCACTTACCTGCACACACACACACGCACACGCACACGCACACGCACACGCACACGCACACGCACACATGCATACATGCACATACACATGCACACACACTTTTAAAACTGAAATATATGTTTCAAAACAAAGGGTCTCATTTACTTGGCTAAGCTGGCTATCCAGCAAGCCCCATGGACCTGCCTGTCTGCCCCCCCGCCCCCCCCAGAGCTGCAATTAGAACCATACACCACCACATGGAGCTTTTTATTTAGATTCTAGGGATCAAACTCAGGTCCTTAAATTTGCAAGGCAAACACAATACAGCCTGAGGCATCCCCTGTAGGTGTTCTGGCAGAGGATATTTACATTAGGGTGACTCAGGGTTAGAGTTGGAGGCAGCTCACTCCCTCTGCTTCTATCCTCTGATGAGCTTGAGTGGAGTCATATTAATCCCTTTTTAAATATTTGATAACATTCATTTATGTGGGCTGTGAGAGCTTAGTCAATACAATTTTGTGTCAATTATCTTTTTTTCTTTTGAGTTTCAGAAAATATATTTTAAGAAATTATATTTTATATTTTAAATCTAGTTTCTGATCATAGAGTTTTCTACAGTGTTCCTTTATTATGCCATTAATGTCTGTGTGATCTCCAGGGATGTGACCTCTTCAACTTCTAATATGGTATTTCTGTCATTTAGTTTTTATATTTGTGTATTTGTATATGCTCACTCCGCAACATACCTGTGAAAGTCAGAAGGCAGTCTCTGGAGTTGGTCCTCATCCTCTGTCTTGATTGAAATAATGTCTCTTTTCATCAATCTGTGCACCAGGATAGGCAGCCTGAAAGTTTCCTGGGATCCTTCTGTCTCTAACTCCTGTTTAACATCAGAGTGCTGGGATTTAAGACTTACTCTTACATCTCGCTTTAGATGGATATGAGGGATCTTAACTCAGGTCTTCACATTAACACCAAAAGTACGTTACCAACTGAGCCATCTCTCCTGCCATAAAAAAAAAAAAAAATTCCAGATAATTAACTTTATCTTTCAAAGAATTAAAAAATTGGTGGTCTCTGTTGGTTAACTATTTCCACTTCAACATTGATTCTTACTCCTGTTCTTAATACAGTTTTGATTTGAGATTTCTTTTTCACTTTCAAAGACTACAGAGAGGCAACATACAAGTTCGTGCCATGTTGAAGTAGAAACTGGTACATATACAGGCATTAAAAAATATGTATTTCCCCGCTACCAAGTTTTGTCCTTTTTGGACAGCAGTCTGTCTGCAGTTGGTGCAAGGGGTTTTTTCATGCCAAGAGAAAGGCTTGCCACCAATTCAACTTGGTAGCGGGGAAATCGACAGCCTAACTCTGCCAAGACAGGGTAGGAAAAACCCCTTGCTTCAACTGTAGACAGACTGCTGTCCAAAAAGGACAAAACTTGGAAGCAGGTAAGTCGACAGCCTAGCTCTGCCAAGACAGGGTAGGAGAGTCCTTCATAACCCCTGCTCTACAATCAATGTCTGTCAGAGAAATGGGGCCAAATGACTGAAGATTGATGCTGTAATGTATGGAGAGAAAATGGGAGCTGTCCAGGCAGCCACTGGTATGTCATTTCTTAGATTGGGAAGCTGCAGCCTTGCACTTCCTATATAATCAGATATATTTGTCCCTCTCAGGTCTCTGAGGTGGTTGAAGAATAGATAGCTAGAGTCTCATAGTTAAATTTTGAGTTGTTTGGGAATCAAGAGGGTGTTCTAAGAAGATGCTTTTTAAATTGGGATGAAAGTTGAGTTGGATATAGAACTTTAAACTCATGGAGATAGATCGACAGTAGAATGTTGAAGTCAGGTGCCAAATACATATAGACTGGACATTGGGATTGTATGCCAAGCCATATAACTCTCATAATTTTGGCCTAATTACCTCTGTTGTTATGTATTGTATTTATTATTATAAGAGTAAGAGCCATTTGTTGGACTGAAAGGGGGAGCTGTTGGGGGGAAAAGATATATCTTAAACTTAAAAAAAAAAAGGAAGGGGAGGGGTGGGTTGAGGCGGAAGAGGGTGGGAGGGTGGGACTGGAGGTGGGGTAGGGAGGGGATTTCAATTGAGATGTAACTTGAAGAAATAAAAAATAAAGTAAAAAAAAAAAATATGTATTTTATTTTCTCCTGTATGAAATCTAAGGTTTAGATGATTTATATCATGTACACATGTGGATATTTAACTTCATGAGAAACTGAAAAATGATACAACTTCTTATCCATATGTTGAAGGAAGGTCTAATATTGTTTCTGATACAATGAATTCAAAGCTGAGATCTGGTTACCGCCCCTTCTGAGGCATTCTCTTGATTGGTTAATAAAAGTCGCTTATGGCCAATTAGCTGGGCAGAAAGAGTATAGGAAGGTGGGACTTCCTCAGATCACAGCAGGAATTCCACACACACAGAGAGACTCACTCCCTTTCCGCCAGGAGACACAGAAGGAGACAGATGACTGGAGAAGTATGGAAGGTACTCACAGGCACATGTTGGTTTGGGGTTAACTTAGAGTAGCTAGCTAATTGAGAGTCTGCCCAGCTAAGGGCTAAGTGTTAAAATATTAAAAGATCTTGGTGTGTTTAATTATTGGGGAAAAGACTGCGGTGGCTTATAGGCCCTCAGTCCAAGCAGTCCCGGGCTGTTGGATTCCCAGACTCCCCTTGAGCCCAGGCGAACTCTTGCCAAGCCGCCAGTAATTCTACCAGCCTAATATAACAACTTATATTAATTAACAGAGTTTAGGTTATAGGCGGTGTAGGCCACCCTTGGTCCCGGGGCTCTTTCTCCAGGATAAGTTAGGCAACCGGTTAAGGCACTCGGGCCAAGCTGCCTGCTCCTCTGCCAAGCCGCCGGCTACTCCGCCGGCCTAATATTACAGTTTATACTTGCAAATAACTACATTAATTAATTAATTTGCAGTTTTCATCCACACAAAAATCCTATCTATATTCCAGCACTCTCCAATCTGTTTTACTTCTCTTTGTTTTATTTTTGCCTTTAACCATTCTATTCTGTATAGAACAGTTCCAGTGAGGTTTTTATCTATTGATTGGGAATTTCATACATGACTATATTCTCATCCATCCACCATTCTCTCTACCTACTCCAAATTCTCTCATAACGCATCTGACACAAATTTTCCTTCAAGCTTCATGGCCTCATTTTAATTGTTAACTAGGTCTACTTAGGATGCCAGTGTGCATGTGGAGTAGGGACATTCACTGCACATGGGCAGCCTCTCTGGAGAAATTTTCTTTCTTTTATTTCTTTATGTCTTTATGTATGATGATGGTTATATTCCATTGTAAATCACCATTAAGGTCATGTGCCCATTTTGATTTTATTGATTGTTCATTATTGTCAATTATTGCTTACATATTACAGGAATAGTTGAGAGATACTGTGACCTCACTATACCCTTACTTCAGTGTGGCTCTTAATTCAAGTGCATCTCTTTGGATCAGTAGAAAGTTCAATGATGAAACTTCACATTGTTCTTGGTAAGGCCCAAATATTCCTAAGGATAGTTGACAGTTCCATACTCCAGACTTTCCCATAATTTACTTCTAAACACTTACAATCTGAATTGTTAATCTTATGTATTGAGTGTTATTTAGAGTTAACTTTTATAGGGTTGTCTGTTTCCAAAGTTATTTCAAACATACCTTTAGAAAATTTGTTTTGTCATTCTACATTCTTTGTAGGTGGTTTTACTTATAGATAATGACATTTATTCTATTCTATCGTATTTTAATTATCATGTCTTAGTGGTAAGTCCAAAATCTAGTAATGATGCAACTTCTTATGTATTATTATTTATGTTGTGACAGAACATGTAATTTTTTGTGTATATATGTGGAAGTCAGTGTGCAACTTTGGTAGATGGTTTTTGCCTTCTACCTTCTTTAAGACGAGGTCTTACCAATTCAATGTTTCTGTGCCTTGAGATTATAATATAAATACATTTCTCCTTTCCCTTTCCCTTCTATAGGTCCTCCCACATGGTCTCATTTTTCACTAATTATTATTGTATGCCTATATGTATTTGTATATACATATATATTCCTAAATATAAACTACTCAGTACATATGATGTTACTTAAATGTATGTTTTCAGTGCTGACCCTTTGGCACTGGAAAACGAATTGATGTACTCTTCCCTGGGGAAGACCACCTTTCCTGCTCCCAGCTTTCCTCAGTTGCCTGTTGTTCTTTGTGTAGTGATGAGGCCTTGAGGGCTTTTCTCCATCCAGTTTGGTATGTTCATTGGTGTCATCTTTGTTCAGCTCACATTTGTGTGGCCATGTTGATGAGAGTTGACAGATGTAGCTTCTAATGTGACAAGGAGACACAATCTCACAGCAAACTCCCTGGTCTTCTGGCTCTTATAGTCTTTCCAATTGTTCTTCCACAATGTTCTCTGAGTCTGAGGTGCAGGACTGCTTTGTAGATGTATCCATTAGTACTGGGATCCACAACTCTGCATTTTTATTGGTTGTGGTTTTCTGTGGTGATCTCCATTTGTTGCAAAATGAAGTTTCCTTGATGAAGGAATGAAGACAATAATTACCTTTGATTTTAAGGACAAATGTCTGTAGATGGTTGTTAGGGATATACTGGTTTAGTAAATTAGTGGTTGTAGATTCTCTTCCAATAAATATGACTTCACTAGCAGTGACTATTAGCTAGGTTTCCTATCAGTTCATAAAGGGCTTGTGGGGGGTGGGGAGAGTCCTGGGCCAATCTGATGGGACTGAGAGTCTAGGCTAGCTTGGACAGAAAAGGGTAGCTGGGCTGAGAAAGGGGGTGGCCATGTGGGTGGCTAGCTAGGTGGGAGATCTGCTCCCAGAGCTGGGCCCAGCGGCCAGGCAGGTGCTGTGAAACAGGTGGAAGAAATGCCTCTCTGCTGGATCATACACCATGAACAGGCCTAGCCTGTCAAGCTGAGGCAACCAGGCAGGAACTGGTCCTTGCCCCCAAGTCCACCCACCCACCAAAAATAAGTGGTCAGGTAGTTGGTAGTTATGTTGGGGAGAATGAGAGAGAGAGTTTACTTCAGGAGTATTGTAAAAATTTGGGTGTGGGGTGAGATTTGAGAAGTGGATGTGCTTAATTTGCTGGATATTGCCCAATCAGAAGAAAGAAAATGGAATGCCTAATTTATTCATGGATAGTGAGGGTGGGGAAAACTCTGGAAAACTAGAGGCCTAGACTGAATGTCATTTGCTGAAAGCCAAGGGTATCAACAGACCTCATTAACATGAGAAAGTCAGAGGAGAGTTAGGCTGTGTGACATGTCCCAGGGGATCTAGGATTCTCAAATCAGAGGAAAGACCTCATTAGCACAGAAAATTCAGAGGAGGGTTAGGCAGTGTGACATGTCCCAGGGCATCTAAGATCCACATATCAGAGAAAAGAGGGAGTTCTACAAAACAAGGGAGTCAGTCATTCTAGTGCCAGGTTCAGGGGCCTCTCAATAATGCCAGACATCCATCCAATCAGAGGAAATCCCCAGTTTCAAGTACCAGGCATGTTGTCCCTCTTATTGAGTGGGTTTTAAGGCCAGTTATAGAACTGCTGGTTACCACAGGTATACATGCCCCTGTTGCACCCATACAGTAATTGTGCCATGCTGGTTGTTGATGTCGTTCATAGGCATCATAACTATATTAAATTGTTGGCTGTCTTCCTTCTCTGGTACCATGAAAGCTAGTCCTCAAAGAGGGGGGCATAAAATTATGAAATTCTTAATTTACCATTATTCTCATTATTATTATATTATTTTCATCATTATTACATATATCATCATTATATATAATATATATTATCATCATTATTATAATACCATTACCTAATTATTCTCATCATTTTCTCTAAATAATATATAGCAGAACAATTGTTTTTTCTTATATATTAAGGGGAATCTATACATGTTTGAAAGTATAAATGGAGATGTGTAAAACATGCAAATGTCTCATCATTTTATGCAAGGCATGTGAGCATCTATGGACTGGGGCATCTGTAGGATTAGCTGGAGACCATTATGTCACAGACACCCAAGGACCACGGCAACTGTTAGGTGATTGTTTTACACAGAAGCAGGAGAGAACACAATTTTAAAACACTGAAACTTAGACATAGTTCATATCCATTTGCATAAAATTGGGTCCCAGTAGTAAAATACAATGAGATAGAATGTTAGAGAAACATGAGTCTTATTAAAGTCATTTTCATGAGATCCTTTTGTAGACAAATTGTATCAAGTGTCCATCATCTGCAAGACAACCAGAATTGTGTACATCTAGCTCTCAAAAGCTGCAGTAAATATCATTCCTTTTTGCACAAAGATCTCATCTGCCTCTTGTCAGGCAGTTGCTTCACAACTCAACTCATCCTTGACAAATTGGAATTAGACTTCTCAGTTTCAGTGGGATTAGTGTGAAATGTTATTTTGATAAAAGCTTCTGTGATACCGGGAGGAACATAAGCAAACATGAATCATTCTTCAGTGGCACAAAGTTTCAATACTGAAATATTTTTCAAACAAATGCATATACAAACTGAGAAAAATATTTCTTGTTATTTTCATTGGAGGACAAAGACAGGAAACTTTTCTTTCAATAGCTTCTGAATAACTCACAAATAGTATGTTTTTTTGGAGGGCTTTATTAGTAATAAAATTTTAATTTAACTGAGAGGTCTTAATGTGTTCCACTGAGTCAGGCTGGGTAGCAGAGGAATCCTGTGTCCCCCGGTGAATAAGAGCTTTGCTTCTGCCCCCATATTTTCTAACACCTGTCTGCATGCATATTCACTTTCTGCATTTTCCTCCACAATATTATCAATTTATGGTTCCCATAGATAAGATCTAGAAATAGAAATTACAATCAAAACACATTGAAAGAGACTCAGATTGAGAAAGAAATATGATAGAATCAATTCACACAAGTTCAAGACAAGATGTGTTTGAGAAAATCAATTCAGGTGAATATTTTATTGCCCAGGAAAGTAGAGTTCACACTCAAACACTAATTCATTCCAGAGTTCTCCTTCAAATAGCTTTCTGGTGTGAATGTTACAGTTAATGATCACTTTGTGCAAAATACTAGGGGACTGCAACAGGTAATGTATCTTAAAGTGAAAAGCAAATATCACAATCCATCACTTGGGGATAAAGTATTAGTTTTACAATTAAAAGTCTTTTTGGTGGAGGAGATAGTTTTATTCAAGTTCAGGCTTTGGAAATGAGGCAAAGACCATGGGTCTCACAGTAAAGCATTCCTTGTTTTCAAAAGAGGATAGCCTTTGAGGTTTTTGTGGAGACAGGGGTGGAAGATTCTTGGATTTGGGGAAGTGTTTGTTGGGTGGGAGCTTGCTGTATCTTCTTCTTGGAATGTTCCCTCAGACCAACTCCTATTTTGCCATTGACAAACTAATTTTGCAGTTGAAAATGGTAGTGGGGGACGTAATCTTAACTGTCTCTCCTTGCAACTTTGCCCCAAGGGATGACCACGGGTTAGGGGCAGGCCTGTTACCAAAGATTAGGTAGAAAAACCATGTGTTTGGCAGGGTTTTACTTTGTGTATGGAAGACTAATATAAGAAAGATCATTTCTAAGAATGACATAGGCTCTATTTAGGAGTACACTTTTAATGTACTTTAATCTTGTTTTGTTACATTTTCTATTGACAGTTCATCCCCTATCCACCAAATTTGGCTGCTTCCTGTTTGGAGGCAGGATAGTTGGGAGGTGGTGGTGAAGAAAGGCATTTTGAAGATGACAGGTTTTGACATTAGGAGTAGTATAACAATTTCTTACCTTTCATAAAGATGCTCCATTAAATATTACTGACTTATTACTGCTTTGCAGATCTATTCATGTAAGTTTTAAATACATAATATCACACGTTTAAATCCCAGGTAGGTTGCAATTATCATCATTAATGGTAATGCTCCTAATTTAAACATTCTCTCAAAGATGAACTTAGCACCAAATGCTGAAGTGGAGCAGACAGCACTTGAGGTAATGTGTAGGCATGTGGAGTCAAGTATTCATCTTTTGTTTCTCATTTGAACTACATACCAATGTCTAAAGAATGGGGAGGGCCTAATATAGGGCATGTTGGCAAATCAACATGGCTATGCATTGAATACACCTCAGGATAATATCAGCCAGGAATGTGTCAATGGGCATAGGCCAGATGGAACTAAGAACATGAACATGATAAGAACATGCTTTTCTCATAGTCACTTACAATGTTCTGTTGGTGTACACATCCAAGCAGAGGTTGGAAAAGATTTATAGTTGGCTTATTCAGGTTATTTTAGTGCAGACTGTCAGACTTTTAAAGAATAATTAATTCCAAAAATTCTCAAATTATTCCACATAATAGAAACAGAAGGAACATTGCGCAGGTTTTTGTTACAAGGCCACAGTTACCCTGATACCTAAACCAGTTAAACACCCAACAAAGAAAGGGAATTGTGGATCTTTTTCTCTTATGATATAGATGTAAAAGTTTTCAATAAAATACTGAGAACCAAGTCCAAGAACACAAAAGAAGACCTTCTACCATGATTAAATAGGCTTCATCCTAAGCACACAGGGATGGGTCAACACTTGTAAATCTATTAGTGTAGTCATATAAATAGACTGAAAAGACAAAAAATATGATTATATCACTAGATTTAGAAAAGGCCTTTGACAAAATTCAATACCCCTTCTTGATGAAAGTCTTGGAGAAATTAAGAATACAATAGATACATCCTAACATAATAAAGATAATTTATAAAAGACCACAGCCAACATCAGCTTAAATGGAAAGAAATTAAAAGCATTTCCACTAAAATCAGTAACAAGACAAGAGTTTTCACTCTTTCCATACCTATTCAATATAGTACTTGAAGTCTTAACTAGAACAGTAAGACAACTGAAAGAGATCATAGGATACAAGTAGGAAAGAAAGAAGTCAAAGTATCTTGATTTGCAAATGATATGACAGTATATATAAATGACCCTAAAAAAAATAGGAAACTTGTATAGATTAGAAACATTTTCAGTAAACTAACAGGATAAAAACTGTCACATAAAAATCAATAGGGTCCCTATATAAAAATGACAAATATAATGAGAAAGAGATCAAGAAAATGATACCTTTCAAAACCACTTAAAAATATATGGAGAGAAAATGGGAACTGTCCAGGCAGCCACTGGTATGTCATTTCTTAGTTTTGGAAGCTGCGGACCCTGCCCTTCCTATATAATGAGATATATTTATCCCTTTCAGGTCTCTGAGGTGGTTGAAGAATAGATAGAGTCTCATAGTTAAATTTTGAGTTGTTTAGGAATCAAGAGGGTGTTCTGGATCTAAGAAGATGTTTTTAAAATTGTGATGCAAGTTAGTATGTAAGCTGAGTTAGATATAGAACTTTAAACTCATGGAGATGGTGAGATAGTAGAATGTTAAAGTCAGGTGCCAAATACATATGGACTGGACATTGGGAATGTATGCTAAGCCATATAACTCTCATAATTGTGGCCTATTTATTTCTGTTGTTTTGTATTGTATTTATTGTTATAAGAGAATGAACCATTTGTTGGACTGAAAGGGGGAGCTGTTGGGTGGAAAAAGATATACCTTAAACTAAAAAAAAAAAAAGGGTAGAGGACAACGGGGGGGGGGGGGTGAGGGGGAAGAGGGGGGAAGTGTGGGACTGGGGGGGGGAGTAGGGAGGGGATTGTGATTGAGATATAACTTGAAGAAATAAAAAATAAATTGTAAAAAAAGGGAGTCCAAGTCATTCCCAAGCATACAGTGAATTTTGACTTAAAGGTTTTTAGGTAAAAAGAACAAGATGTTCTACTGGAAAGCTTAGAAATATATAAAAATATATTAAAATAACAAATTTCAGAACAAAATAAAACAGCCTTAGCCGGTGTTCTAATACAATATTATATATATATATATATATATATATATATATATATATATATATATAT
>CAJQZJ010032114.1:3300213-3331545 GCA_907164525.1 Lophiomys imhausi
TCTCTCTCTCTCTCTCTCTCTCTCTCTCTCTCTCTCTCTCTCTCTCTTAATGTTTATTACTTCAGGTTATATCTCCATCACAGTGCCCTCTTTCCACCCCTCCCAGTCTCGCCTTCCTACCCTCTACCCCCTATCCTTTCCATCCCACTCCTCCAGAGTGGAGTATTCCTACATATCAGTCCCCCACCAAAGTCCAGTAGTCATATGAGGACCAAGAGCCTCTTCATACACTGGGGGCCTACAAGGCAGCACCACTAGGGCAAAGTATCTCATTGACAGGAAACAAAGGAACATTTTCATTTAAAAATAAATCTGCATTTTTTTCTGTAGTTTGTTCAATGAAAAAGAACGTATTTTGCAAACATAATATAAATACATAGTTATTGAGTGAGAATAATTACGTTTATATTTACAACATGCTTTACAACTCCAAAGAACCTATTTAATCATATCCACAATTAATTCTAAATTTTTATGAAGGGAAATTTTATATTCATGTGATTAATGATAATTGAATAAATAGAATCTGAAAAAAAAAAAAAAAAACTTCACAGGCTCCTTGGCCATTAGTTAATTTTCGTGCTTGTTGCAGGAGACGGCATGAGTGCTTTTAAGTTATTTATTGAGATAAGGTAATAAATGATAGTCCTAATATAAATATAAATAAGCAACTGTTTCTCTGCTGGGTCTAAATTATAAAGTATACTCTGTGTTTATATGTATCTTTGCAGGGGATGCTTATGTGTGTGTGTCTGTGTGTGTGCTTATGTGCATGTATGTTAGTGTGTGTGCTTGTATGTGTATCTGTTAGTGTGTGTTTGTGCATGAGTGTGTGTGTGTGTGTGTGCATATACATATATTACTCATGCTGCTAAAATGCTTAGTGACTTCGCAATGTCTTCATTTTTATTTCAAATTCATTTTCTGTTCGTATTTCAATTTTATCAGTTGCTCTTTCTGAAACCTGAGGCTAACCCATAGAGAAATCTTAAGGTAAATTAATTAATAAAAATAATTTCCTTCTGCTCTTGGGCTTGTTTCAGGTGCTCTCATGTAGTCTAAACTAGTTTTGGTCTGTGAAGCTGACGTTTATTGTGTAGCTGAAGATGACTCTTAACTTCTGATTCCCCTACCTCTATTTCCACCAATATAGAGGGATTACAGATGTGCACAGCTACTACCTGGTTTATGCATTTTTAGGGATCATGTTCTAGGCTCCATGAATGCTCGGTAGACACTCTACCAACTGAACTATATCTCCAGGTTATATGCCTGTTGAACTGGCTTATAAATATAGTGAACTTAGAAAAGAATTGAAATCAGACAAAAAAAAAAAAGGATGAAACTCCTATCTCTGTCATGCCTATATGACTCCAAGGAATTTACTCAAAATTATTAAAAGTACTTTTTGCTCTTCTATCTAGAAGTATGAAGCTTAATTACCTTTTGGGCTCAGTATATGGTCTAAAGAACTGCTGTTTATTACAGCATGATACAAAATGGGATTTCTTTCAGATTGTTGTAGGTGTAATAGTAGTAATTTTTTTTTAAAACAGCAACTAGCAATAGTGCTAGACAAGGAAAAACCATGATGCCATACCAGGACAAAGGTCCTGGGAGGTATGCAGCTGAGGGCAAATTTTTTGAAGAATAAATAAGTAGAACTGGCTTCTAAGTGAAGTGAGATACAGTATAGAGAATAGAGAATCCTTGGAGGATAGAAGATGTTGTCAGATGTTATAAAAAAACTAAATCCCAATTGCTTGATTTTGCTAATGAGCCCAATGCTAGGGTGAGAACCTGCTAGCTCAGAGAGGCAGAGAAAGCTCCCAGCTTCCTTTCTATTGATGTTCCAGTAGGAAAAAGCCTGATAGCTCACCCAGCTGACTTTGCTGCTCAGCTGACATCCCAGAAGGAAAAGGCCCTTTCTCCTTCTCCACACAGTCTTAAGTGCCCTTCAGCTCAAAGAACCTGCTTTCTGTTTACTCCCTCTCAGCTTGCTCTGCCTTTTGACCTATGGGTGGATTTATTTAGCTCTTGGACTAAAGGTGTGTGCTAGGGCTGAACTACAACAACAAGTACTTGTTTACAGAAAACCAAAAGCTCTAGAATCAAAAGCTGAGCCAAAACACAATTAAGAACATATTTTTACAGATCACAATCTCAGGGTTCACAATGTGATTAAATGTCCTGCAATGGTCAGATCCCCTGGAACTGGACTTACAAGTTGGTGTGAACCACCCATTGTGGATGCTGGGAACCAACCAAACTCACATCCTCAGCAAAACCACCAAGCCCCCTTAACCTCTTTGTCACTTCCCCAATCCCTCCTCATTACAAATTTTACAGGGGCTTGAATTGTTGTGAATCCTGAACCACCTTCAGTAAATTGTCCTTTATCACAAAAAGAGCTTCCAAGTGTGAGGTCCTTCATTCTTAATGATAGCCCCATACATGTTTTTACTGTATATTCTGCACTGTGATTCAGCAGTCTCTGGGAGATGCCATCCTTTCTTTCCTTTTATAGTGATTTTATCTTCTCCACTGAATCTTCAGAGGACTTATTCGTCCATGTAAGATTGTATTTTGGACCTCTGACATCCTTCTGGTTACCTAGAATACCCATGTGTCAAAGCTCATGACAAGAATGTCTAAACCAGAATTCAGGATTAAATGTTCCTTTGCTAAGAATACTGGCAAACCTGTATTGGCAAGCCTGCTCATTATCATCTGTGACCTCTGATATACCATCTCTGCTTTCCTAGACTCCTAATATCTGACTACTTTTAGCTGCTCTCTGCTAATTTTGCTGTCCTTGGTTCATTCTTACCCAAACAACTAAAATACCAAGATATTCATAATATATATATATATATATAGCCTTAATTTCATGTATTTCTAGAAGTATGTTTTAAATTTGTAGAATGAATTCCCAATACAAAGAATGACAAACACAGCATGCTCTACCATCTATGAGTACTAACTTCTAATTTTTTTTATTTCTATGGGGAAAAGTCAGGAATTAAAAAGAACCCATGAACTGAGAGAAAGGTAGCTTTTAGTAAGATATAGGTATGACTGAATGGAGCCTTAAAGGTGAAGTTAAAGTAAAAACTTTCTGAATAAATCCCAATAGCAGGGGAAAAGGCTCCCAAAATTGACAAATAAAAGTATTCCTTCTGGGCATGGCAGCCTATGCCTTTATCCCAGTACACAGAAGGCAGAGACAAGGGGATCTCTTTGAGCTGAACATTAACCTGTTATGCATAGCAAGTTTTACAACATAGAGAGACCCTGTCTCAAAAAACTACCCCCCCCATCTTCTCTACAACTAAGGAAATAAGTCAAAGAATGAGAAGAGAGTCCAGCCTAATTACATTACATAGCTATTGAGTAAGATTAGTCTATTCTTAATTTTAAATACTTTAATTAACCGCAAACCAATACTTACATGTTTATACTAAGTACAATTGAATACATAAGGTTAAGTCACACTAGATGACCTACAGCAAGATGACTTTTTTGGATTCAGATGTATTGTGCTTCCTGTCCCTGCTGATTTTCTCTCTTTTCTTCTTGCTCTCTCAGATACTTAGGGTCAGCACTGGTTTCACAAACCTTTCTAAAAGTCAAAGACTTGGAGTGTTGATTATACCAAAGTATTTCCTAACAAAAAATCCTTCTCTTTTTTCCTCAAAATGTTTGCTCTATTTTCTTCCTATTATCCTCCTGGTCACTATGTCACACTGATTTTCTTGCATGTATCTATCTCCAGTAAGGAAACCAATTAAAGAACAAATGGAAAAAGGGAAGAGAAGTGGCTTAGAAAGTAATAGCAATAGCATAGTGCTGGAAACCATTCTCTGGAAATCATCCCTCTGCTGGTTACAAAACAATACATGTAATTTACTTACTGTCCTCTGGCTGGATATATGGCTCAAACAGCAGTCACTGACTGAAAATACTGTGGAATTAATGCACAGGATTGATCTAAGTAGCAAGGGTAACTGAAAGGGATTCATGTCTGGCAGGTGTTAGGTCTAGCTCTTTTACCTTACATAGAAGCTGATTTTCTTCATGAGACACTTTTCTAATAAGAATACTCAAGGGGAAGATACAGAATATAGGATGTGCAGCCACTGCTGGTCTTGGCCTTTCTCCACAATGGCTGTAAAATGCAGCTGTACAGAGAAACTTTGCTTGAGCTGATACTCTCTGTATGACACCTGACATTCATTTCCTTTACTATAAATTCTCATAGGGGCCTTTGCACTTTTCCTAGTTTATTGATGATTCTTGTTATACACTAATATTCCATATGTTTCTGATAAATGCCTGCTGTGCAAGGTGATACAGGATTGCATATGTGCCAGTCTGACTTGTGTTTCATGTTAGAAAGGCTGAACATGGATAATTCTGAATTGAGAGTATTTAAAAAATGTTTATTTTGACCCACAGTTTTAGGATATAGGTAATGGTTAAACTTGTCAACCTGATGAGATTTTTCAACCACCAAGAAAGCACAACCTTGGGTGTGACTATGAGGGGATTAGAAAAAGGTTTAACTGAACACAGAAACTCACTCAGATACTGAATCCCATGGATTTGTGTTTCAGACTGAATAAAAAGGAGAAAGCAAGCTGATCAACAGCATTCATATCTTTCTGATTACTTACTATGGATGCAATGTGAGAAGCTGCCTCATCGTCCTGTGACATTCCACCATGATGTCCTTCAGGATTGAGCCAAAATAGGCCCTCATTTCTTAAGTTGCTTCTGATAAGAATTTTGTTTTAGCAGTGAGAAAAGTAACTAATACAACCAAGAAGTCCAAAGTTGAGCAACTGTGCCATAAACAAGTGGAGTCAGAAGGGAAGTGAGAAGATGAATTGAAAGAGAAAAGGGGATCATGATAGTCATTTCATAAGAATGAAACATATTTGAGGTGGCTGGTTTTAACTGTCAGCTTGACACAACCAAGATTTACCCTGGGAAAAGTTTCATTGAGGGGTTGTCTATAGAGGCCTGTGGTCATGTTTATGGAGGATTGTTGTAATTAAGCCAAATGATGTGTGAAAACCAAACTCACTGTTGGTGGCACTGTTCCCTATTAGTAGGGTGCAGAACTGTGTAAGAGCAGGAAAATTGAGCTAAGCAGAGCAAGCAAGAAATCAAACAGGAATGCATGCATTTATTTTGTCTCTACTCCAGACATAAGGTGAGCTCCTCTGAGGTTGTGTCTGTCGTGACTTCTTCAAAATGACTGCCAGGAATTGTAGAACAAATAAACCTTTTCTCCCATGGGGTCCTTTTTTTGTCAAAGTATTTTATCACAGAAACAAACAAGAAACCAGAACACCATTTATTAAGGTTCCATCCAGATATGTCCCACTAGACACCCTTCCCAACATTGCTGTGTTAGAAATTAAGACTCCATTACATAAACCTTCGGACACACTGAGACCACAGCAGCCTCTATATATTATGCAGTTAAGACCTTAATGGATTCTGGAAACATTTATCAGTTAAGCAAATCTTAAATTATCACTGAAAGCCTTTTGGAAATAGCCAGTGTTGACATAGTGAAGCTCAACATTAAAAGAGGTTTATTTATAATGTTTGGTAATACCAGGCCATAACATAAATCAGTTGAGCCCAGAGTGCAATCAACACTAATCAAATGAAGCAGGTTACAAAAGACTTAGTCCACCTCACAGAACTAGGGAATAATTTGATAATTCCAACTCTCTTAATTCATGCTTTGTAAGTAAAAGTTTAGAGTCTATTTTTTTAAATTTTAGTTTAAATTATGACTATGTGTGTAGGTATATTAAGGTTCCTGGAAAGGACAGAAAAGATTGTTGACTTCTCTAGAGATGGGTTTCAGATACTTATAAGCCTCCCTACAGGGGAGCTGGGAGCCAAACTCCGGTCCCTTGCAAGAGGAGCAACTTAACCACTGAGCCATCTCTCCAGTTCATATTTAGAGGTTTTAATCTTGACCCTAGTATTCAGTCATTTGTGTTAGACTTGTATCCAATATTCAGTGTAATCTACATGGTTAAAAGTACAACTCTAGTATTGTTTGTGGTCAACAAAATTACTAATTCATGATTGCAACAGTATTGACACAGTATAAAATAACTGAGTAGGAATAAAATTGACAGTACTTATTAGTTTACTTTTTACATTTCTCTCTCTCTCTGTGTGTGTGTGTGTGTGTGTGTGTGTGTGTGTGTGTGTGTGTACACATGTGCCCATGCACACGTGTGGTTGTAGGTGTGTGTGTTTGCATGCGCATGTCATAGTATGCAAGTGGAAGTCAGAGGACAATCTTCATGAGTCTATTCTTTACCATGTGGGGGTTAAAAATCAGATTGTCAGGCCTGAAAGCAAGCACCTTAACTTGCTAAGCCACCTTCCTGGCCCCAAATAGTTTCTTACAAATAGCATATCTTTAGTGATGTAGCCATTGACATCCCGTGTCTCCATCAATTCCTCCTCCACTTTATTTTCTTAGATAGTCTCTGAGTGGGCCTGGCACTCACTGATTTGGTTAGGCTTCCTGGCCAGCAAGGACCAGAAATCTTCCCGCCCTCTCCCAGGCACTCCAGTTATAGGCTCACACCAAAGAACCTGGAAATGTACATGATGATGAGAATTGATCTCAGGTCCTGTGCTTAAGGAGCATGCGCTTTACTTACTGAGCTATTTTCCTGACCCCATCAGGCCACTTTTAAAATGCCCAAAACACTAAAGATAGTTAAATAGATGAGTTATGGCATATATTTTAATTCCATTCCTCCACATCAGTAGAATTATTAAACATTGTTAGATACTAGAGATTGCCCTGCCTCAAAACACACAGAAAATCTAATATTTCAGATGATACCCTGACTAACACTATTTTGTAGTGTTTAATTAACAGAAATTTGTTTTGGTAAACATAAGGCTTCAAACTGAAAGCGACAATTTGGAGTGTGTTATCATGCTGTATTTTGCAGTGAATACAAGTGGAAAACGAACACTTGGAGTTAGGTAAGATGAATGTGACCACTCAAAAGTCACTTAAACAACATAACTAAACAATTCATATAAAGAGGATTAACACTCAAGTACTTCTTCATTTGGCTTTTGTGTTTCTGCTGACTTAATTAAGGACCTTGGACATGATATACAAAGGAAATTGCATTGAAATACATCTTGAGCCCTTGGATATTGAGACAATGTCTTAGTAGGTTAGTTCTAGCTGACTTCAAACTCCTGGTTCTCCTGCTGTGACCTTCTAAATATCAGACTGTAGGTGAATACTTCCCCATCAAGCCCTAATTAGACACTTTCCCATAAAATTTAGAAGTTTTAAAAATGGATTTTATTATTTATTTATGAGTATGCATATGTGTACGTGGGTATGCATCTGCCCGTGAGTAAAGATGTCTACAGAGGCCAGAGAAGGGCATTCAATCCCCTGCAGCTGGATTTATTGGCAGTTGTAAACTCCCAGACACAGATTCTGGAAACAGAATTCAGATTCTCTACAAGGTCAGCAAGTACTCCTAGCCACTGGGCCATCTCCCCAGTATCATCTTTAGAAGTTTTAAACATGGCCTGTATGTAAGATAACTCTTAGTAAGCTACATGTGGTGCTACATCCCTTTAATTTCAGCACCGGGGAGGCAGAGACAAGCTGATCTCTGAATTTGAGGCTAGCCTGGTCTACAGAACAAGTTCCATGACAGCTAAGGTCATATAGAAACCCTGTCTTGAAAAAAAAAATGGTAGATAGATCATAGCAAAATGAAGGTACTCTAGGAATAGGACTGGGCTACTACACTGAAGAAATTAAGGAACTGTCAACACTGGGCACTTAGAATAGTAGATAGAAGAAGCATCTCCAGACATTTGAACACTAAAATTAGGCAGTCTTAAATGATTCAAAAGTTATAGAGGAAGTCACAAAAGAGAATAAATGCACCCAATGAGCTGAATGAACATAAAAATTCAATGTAAACTTTGTGAAAAACAAAGGTATTGTGGGTGCACACTGCAGTGTGAGGCTAACTCTTCATTGTGAATTTGGCTGTATTTGGAGTTACTTACCCACTCCTTGGCCACCATCTGTGAAGGCATTTTCAAGAGGTTAAGAGAAGAAAGCAGACTTTCCTTGAATTTGAGATTTGGGTGTACATCCTCTTAAGGGTTCTGTAATGAATTGAAAGGAAGTAATTGAGAAAACAAATGGAATGCCAGCCCCTCTCTCTCCTTCTGTTTCCTCTCTACTCTCTCTCTCTCTCCCTCTTTTCTCTCTCTCTCTTTCTCTCTCTCTCTCTCTCTCTCTCTCTCTCTCTCTCTCTCTCAGTGCTTCCTGACTGTCCATACCACATGGCCATATTCCTTCAAATCCTGCCACTGCTCTTGATACCAGGTTAACTCCCTATGATAGATTGTACCCTTAAAGTGTGAGCCTAAATAAACCTTTCTTCCTTTTGTGTATTGTCAAAACAAAAAGTAGCTAATGCAATAAGCTAAAAGCAAAATGCTCAAATCGATAATTTCAGCCATGACCTCAGGAACCTATTATGGAAAAAGAGTTATAAAATAAACATGATACAAGTGAAGGGAGGGGATCACAAGCATAATTACATAAATAAATGAAACTGACAACAAGAAAACTATAAACAAAATGAATAACCTGGAGCTATTTATCTGTAAAGATCAATAAAATTGATCAGAAAATAGATCCACAAAGCATATCTAAAGGATTTTCAAAAAATCACAAAGCATTTCAGCACAAAATGGAAAGACTTTCCAACTAAAGAAGAAAAAGTAAATACCCACAAAACTGTTAGGAGAAAACAAACAAACATCAGGAAATCTACATTAACTAGGGCTGGATAAAGTTTCTGAACCAGATGACATAAGTAGATCCATTAAAGCCATCTTTGATGAGCTGTAATTTATTAAGTTAAAACTTTTTTTTCTTTCTAGGACATTGTTAAGAGTAAAGAAAAATAGAACAGAGACATGGCTTAGCAGTGAAGAGCACTGGGAGCTCTTGCAGAAGACTTGGGTCCAGTTCCCAGCACACACACAATGCATGGCACCACCATCTGTAATTCCAGCTGTAGTGGGTCTGACCACCTCTTCTGGTCACCAGCAGAATCTGCACCTATGTACACACACCCACTCCAACACACACATATAATTAAAAGCGAAGCATATCTTTATTTTTAAAAAGAGGGTTCAAAGACAAGGTGTCCATCATGCTTAAAGAGTTTCAAATTGTATTTCTGTCAAAGGTGTTGCTCTCATGTGGATAGAATAGGTAAGGAACTCAAAACTGAACTGGAAAGATGGTGCAGTGGTTAAAAGTAGTTGTGCCTCTATCATAGACTGGAACTCAGATACCAGTACCCTTGTTGGATGGATTACAAAAGGTTGTAACTCCAGCTTCAAAAAATCCACCATCCTCTTCTGGCCTCCTTGGGTATAAATACACACATGCACATGCACACACATGTACATACAGCATATTAAGAACTTTAAAATATATTAAAACCTCAAAATTGCATGAAATGAAAGCAGTTTTATTAAGTAAGGTGCAAAGAGAACTGAGGGACCCCACATAGAGTCTTTATAAAGCAAGGAATCACATGCAAAGGTGGCCAGCAGTGTTTGGCACAGTATCAATCCAAATTAAAGCCACACATTATATAAAAATAACTAAAGTTAAACACAAGACCACTATCCATCCTGGAGTGGATGGGAACTCTTTCTGTTTATGTTGGTGGGGTTGAAAATGATATAGACCCTCTAGGATCACTTCAACCCCTCAAACCAGAGATGTTCTACCATACACGCCTCCAGGCGTTCATCTTAGTAACAGGAAAGCCTAATTGTACATAGAAATCTTAGGATGAGCATTAATAACAAGTTTATCTGGAAAAGTCATAAATAGAAACATAACAGAATCCCTTCAACAGGCAAATTCTTAAAAGTGTGCTACATGCATGTAGAAGAGTACAGCTCAAGGATGAAAAAGGCCAGTAAATACTGATAAATATTGCTGAATCTGAATCTTCAAATAATTATGTTGATAGAAAAAGGTAATTCAATGATTATCCAGTATGTAATTCTGTTCTTATAACACTCTCAAGATGACAAAACTGTACAAATTAAGGCTGGTTCTCTGGAGATGCATAAGAATTAGAAGCCAAAATGAAGTTGTTATCTGTAAAGGATCATGGGAAGGAGCTTAATAATGATGGTAATATTTGCTATATGCTTGTGATCTCGGGTTAAAGTTTGCAAGAATGTAATATCAACAAAACTAGATGAAGGTCAAGTAAGATTTTCATGTATTTATTCTTTTTTTATGACTAAGTTTCATGTAGCTTAGGCCAGCCTTCATCCTGGTATGTAACAAAGGCTGACTCTGAACTTCTGACCCTCCTACCTCTACCACAAGTGCCTGGATTATAAAAATGTTCCCTCATGCTCTGCTTTTCCAGGTGCTAACATAGAACTCTGGGTTTTCTTCCTGCTAGAAAAATGTTCTACAAACTGAGACACAGACCCAGCCCTGCATATCTTCTTGCAGTAGTATGTTATTCTATGACCATCTCAAATCAAATAATCTTATTTAAACAAAATGTATACCAAATATCACATGACAGACATCAAATATATATGCTTTTATGGGTCCAAATAAACTTTTGTTCAACTGATAAACACTGTTATTTTTTTCACTTATTGGTCTGGGTGTAGGTTTGCAGGTGCCCACGGAAACCAGCAGAGGGCATCTCATGCAGCTAGGGTTAAAGGTGGAGAAGTGGGGGTGTTGGGAACTGAACTGGGTGTCTCTAGAAGAGAGGTACATATTCGTGACCAATGAGCCATGTCTCCAGCTCCTTACCATGCCATCTTTTTTCTCCCTTCCTTGAAGGTTTCTTAAAAGAGTGAAAGATTGGAAGCATTGACACAGGTGACCCCACACTCCTCTTTCTCACCATCTCTGGCTAACTGTGGAAATGAGCACCATTCTCTCATCTCCTGGTTCTTACAGACAAGGATTTATCTATCCTACATGAAAGCTGATCTTCAGTTGCCTTCTTTATTCTTCACTCAGGAAACACAGTGTTGTCATAGAATTCAGCTTGGAGTTGAAACCTCAAAGCTAATTTATTCTTAGACTTTCCATCTACACTAATGAAAAGACAAGGCCATGGCTCATTAGCCCAGTGTCCAATGTTTCTTAGATAAAGTAATTATTGATTCAGAGACTGCACTTACCTAAAAATTGACAAAGCAGGATTTATTTCATTAAATATTCATGCATTTGCTATCAGAAGAATCATGGAATAGATGAAAATGGCTACCCCTTTATTGTCTCCTTTATTTATTGCTGCAGAGGAAGTTAAGTTTTTAAGCCCTGGAACCTACTACCTTAGTAACTTATTACTCTCTCTCTCTCAGATTTGGAGGCTGACAGTAAACCTGCTGGAAGTATTTGCTCGGGAAATGAATGACCCCTGATCGATCAAATATCTTTTTTATTGAATAAACAAATTGTCTTTAGCAACAGTGTTTGTATATGTCAGGTAGGTGGGTCATACATATATGTAAAGGTGATGGGTTCTGAGAATGATGTTTCCATGGTTGTCAGAGTCTTCAAGTCAGTTGCTCATGCCTTACAAGCATTGCCTGTTGTTGACTGGTCCATGTGCACTTCCTAACAATTCTGGTCTGTCATTGAACCAAGTAGCTGTTCCCTCAAGAGCAGGATATGATTCTTATTATAGGTAATTTATAACTTGCTATTAACATACAGATTATTTATCAAAGATAATGTGCAATTTTGTAAGAACTTAAAAAAGAAAAACAATATGTACTTAAATTACTAACACTAATAAAGTACTTAAAGTGCTTGAACTAATAAAATGTTATTTTCAACATCTAGTATTTGAATCATTTATTGGCTTTACAGCAATAATCTTTTGTATATGTTTTTTTTTGTTAGCCATGAACATGTTTAATAATGAGAATAAAAATAAAGGTCTAGTTATATGAGTTGGTGGGTAAAGATATATAAGCCTGAGTATAGTCCCCTGGACTCACATGGTGGGAAGGGAAGACTGACTCCTAAGAACTGTTCTCCAGCCTCCACATAGACATGCACACAGACACACATGCATGCACAAACACACACCCATGCACACTCAGGGATTCCCCCATTCTTTCTCTCTCTCTCTCTCTCTCTCTCTCTCTCTCACACACACACACACACACAGACTAATAATATGTAATTTTTTAATTAAAAAGAAATAAAATAAAAAAAACTAAAAATGGAAATGGAAGTTCTGGAGAAATTATTGCAAGCAAAGAGTAGAAAGCTATCATAAAGCAAGTGATTTTAAATCATAGAAAGAAGTTCTTGAAATATACCAATCTTCACATAAAATATTTCCTGTATTTTGAGTTATCATTTTAACACAAAAGACATTGTTTCCTATAGACATCCTAAATTAGTATGTGAGGTTCATCCCCCACCTTACTGATGGAGTAGTGTTAAGCATTCTAAATGTTAATTGGTCCTGTTTGCTGTCTGTTACATTGTCTCTCATTGGTTAAATAAATGCTGAGGCCTGAGATTGGGCAAAGACAGAGAAAGGTGGGACTTCCTGAGATTAGAACAGGAAGCCTGCTCTTTAGACAGAGGATTAATTGATTCCAGCCAGGAACAGGAAGAAGAAGGACACACACCATGGGTTAGAAAAAAGAAGCTCATTCCACATGGCCAGGAACATTGGCATATCTTGGAGAATGGCAGTCCAAGGGGATGTATGTATATATGGGGTCATATTTGGGTAATGGAATTATGAGCTAGCTTAGATGGGCTAGGATTGCACAATTAAGGCCAAGGCTTGTTAAAATCCATGTGGTCTCTGTGTGCTCATTTATAATGGCAGATTAAGGATTAATGGCTGCTGAACCAATTAAAGATAATATAAATACTAGTAAATAATTTAGAGCTGTTTTTTTCTACATATGACGTCCAATGTGGGGCAAAGAGAATCCATATTTATAGCGTGAGAAGGCCCAGGTAAAAGGTGGTTTCCCACTCAAAGAGCAGGGAACTTAACCCAAAAGCGTTTCCAAGGTGCGGCTACCTTTAACCAAAGCTGTTGCCTTGCAGCAAAGGCGGAGACTAAGGCTTAGCTCTCCTTACATTCTAAAAACTGGAAGCCTTCTAAACAAAATTTGAGAGTGGAATTAATCACCTAAATTAAAAATGGAGGAATTCATAATGCCTCAATATTTTGGGATTCCAATTAAGTTTGTTGCTCTTAGCATGCAAATGAGTTTTACACTGACAATTGTGGTTCTATGTATATTTTTTGAGAAAGTTCAGACTAGGATAATCTTAAAGGAAGAATTTACATATGGAATTCTAAATTGCCAACAATGATAATGGGGGAAGGAAGGAGGCCTGATGAATAAGACAAAATTGATGGCAGCTGTAGCTAAGAGCTCCCTGGGTACTAGGTGCTTGTCAGGAGTTTCTGGTATCGGCCCACCAGTGAAATGTATCCAAAACTAGATTCTAAGGAATAATGAACAAAACTTTAATTGGAGCATGGAGGCATGGTTAGATATGCCAAGGCTTTTGAAATGTTTTTTTCTTTGCTTGATTTTTGTTTAGATGTCTTTGATTTCCCTATATCAGGAGGTAGAGAGGATATTTTTTTGGTTTTCATTGCTAAAACATAAGAGATTTTTGAAGATTTTGGGCAGATTTCAAATTGTCACTACAGTTCAAAGTTGCTCTCTGGGTTACAGAGTTACTAATATCTGGGATTTAAGTGAAATATTTGAGCAGGGTGGTACTGGCACACATCCTTAATCCCATCACACTAGAGGAAGAAACAGGCAGATCTCTGGATTCTAGAGCAGCCTGGTTTAAACAATGAAGGCAGGGTGGGAACCCTGCAGAGAAGATAAGGATGCTTACTAAAGACAGTCTAGAATTTAAAAATGACACATTTTTTTCCTTGATGTTTGGCTTAATAATGTCTTTACTGACCTAATGAATAAATACAGATAATCTCAAATTTACAGAAAAAGAAAGGGGTTATAAGCCAATCACCTTAGTTGTAGAACTCCCACCAGAGAACTGGTTTCAAGAGGAAACTTGCCCTGAAGGAGATATGTTAATTGCTGGGCATGATGGTGCACTCCTTTAATCCCAGCAGTTGGAAAACAAAGACAGGTAGATCCCTGATCTTCACCAAGGTCAGCCTGGTCTACAGAGTGAGTCCAGGACAAGGATACACAGAGAAATCCTGTCTCCAAAAAGAAAAAAAAAAAAAGAAGAGAGATAAAGAAAAAATTCTGTTAATCAATGTAAGGGCTGGGGAAGAACTTCCAAACTGCATGACTCCCACAAGCCAACAGTTAAGAAAAGCTAACATAAAATAGCACATCATGCTATTTTATACCAATCTCCTTAACAATGAGGCTTCCATGGGAGAATTGGAGCTCAAACTAATACAAAAATGGCTTAATTAATGTTATTGTTTAAGAAGGGTAATTCAATTATTTAAATTCATACCTTGTGTGTTCTAGCCAAATCTAATCTACAGAGCTCTGCAGAGCAAATCAAGACACCCCAAGCTAAAAAGAGAAACCCTGTCTCAATAAGGATAGATATATCCACATAAAAATTAAATCTCCAAAGAAAGGAGTAAAGGAAAGAAAAAAAATATAAATGCATAACTTTGATTCCAAAACGTGGGAGACAAAGACAGAGACAGATAAGTTCCTTTTGAGTTTGAGGCCAACCTAATCTACAGAAAACCAGAACAAAATAGAATATACCTGTTTTAATCAATTAATAAATTTATGTCAACTGTAGAGGAGAACATTTAAACTCCATACAGTCTTATGGTATATTGTCAATTTAAAATAGATTATATATAGCATATATATGTAATACTATTACATGCCATGTTGTTATATGACATGAATGGAGACTTACAAAATGTCTTTCTGCTGTTCAAACAAAGAACAGAAGATATTCCTTAATTGATTTGTGCATCCTGCTCATCCAAGCCATTTTAATAAGTGAAGAATTATATGTTACTTGTGAGAAATTATATATTTTCAGAACAATGGGACCATAGTCCAAAGAAGACAAGTAACCCAAATGATCCAGCCTAATAGCCTGTCTCAATAGCTGTTTCCTCAAAAATCTGCATCCAGAACAACTTCAAACAGCTTGCTTAGATGGCCAAGCCTCAAAGACTGTTCCAGACAGGACTTCAATAAAACCCTGAACTTTCGTACCCAAAGTCCAGCTTCAAACTCCAAATTGCTCAGGACATTCAAATTGCTGAACACATAGAGGCTGGACAACAAATGCTACTATCAAATTGATTAACCATTTTCTCCCATTTTATTTGGGCCCCTAAACAGGTTTTCTGCATCCCAATTCAGCAGAAAGCAGTTTTAAGAGAGCGATATCCCATTCCCAAAAAGTGGGATGGATGGTTCTTTGGTCTCTTGATGGGTTATAAATGTTGTTTAGGGGTAATGGTTACAAATTGTTATATGATCTTGTTAAGCAAGGTATAGAAAGTTAGACTTTGGAGATTTCTTTTTCTTTTCTCTATCCTCTTTCTCTCTTATATAGGGGAAAGGACTTAAAAAAAAGAGGGGGAATATATGTATATAATGTAGAAATGATAAGATATAAGGATAGATTATTGAATTTGCTCTGAAACTCAAAATTATTGTTATTCTCAAATAAGGTAATCTTTTGATACATTGGTATAGAATTTTGTATATTGATACAAAAAATAAGGTTAAATTTTGATTCATTTGTATAGTATTATATATAAAGACACATATTACATATATTTCAACTTATATAAGGAATTGTGCCTATACAAATCATTTACTTCCAATCATTTTATGGGTTGCTATTGCAATCTATTTAGGAGTCTGGATAATACAAGTTGACTGGCCAGTTGAGCTTCTGGTCATGTCAAATACTAGTCTTAATATATCACAAATAGACCTAATAGTTTAAACAGAGAGTAAATGTTTAGAAATATATAATTTGCTTATTCAATGATAGATATATTTATAAATCAATAAATGTCTTCAAACCCTCAGAGCCATAAAGAAAATGGCATTTAAAAATGTCTTTATTATTTTAAGAATTGTTTGACTTAAGACAGTCAGCTCCTAACAGCTCCTATTTGACTTGGAAGAAAACAATGAGCATCAAAAGGAAATCTCCCACCAGGAGATAATTCCTTCTGGACAAAAATGTCCCTGCTCTCTCAACAGACTATATACAGTCCAAAGAGGGAACAGAGCTTAAATGCAGGTAAGTCAATGTTCTGATTCTGCAGAGACAGAATGGGAAAATCCTTATTTCCTGCTACACAATTTGGTCTGTCAAAAATGCTTGGCCAGAAGGCTGAAGATGATGTTCCAATGATATTGAGAGATATTTGGGACTGTCTAGGCAACAAACTGTCATATTTCTTTTTGGAAGCTGCTCTCCTATGCTTCCTAATCACTCAAATAATAACTTTATCCCTTCTTATGTCTTTGATGGGGTTGAAGGCATATTAGTTATAAAAATCCAATTCAACTTGAGTTGTTTAGGATTTAAAAGGATATTTTCAAGTCTAAATAAAATCTTTAGATTTATAAATATAGGATATGATAGAAATTATTTAGGTTCAGAAGTTTAGACACACCAAGTTAGATAGATGATTTTTTTTTCTTCTTCAAGACTGCCTGATACAAATAGGCATATGTGCATAACTTTTATATATGGTTTTCTTGATTGTTTCATATTTGTTCTTATTGTTTTATCTATATGAGTTAAAAAATTTAGCCTTTTTATTATACAAAAGGAGGGAATTTATGGGGTAGTGTTAAGCATTCTAAATGTTAATTGGTCCTGTTTGCTGACTGTTACATTATCTCTCATTGGTTAAATAAATGCTGAGGCCTGAGATTGGGCAAAGACAGAGAAAGGTGGGACTTCCTGGGATTATAACAGGAAGCCTGCTCTTTAGACAGAGGATTAATTGATTCCAACCAGGAGCAGGAAGAAGAAGGACACACACCATGGGTTAGAAAAAAGAAGCTCATTCCACATGGCCAGGAACATTGGCATATCTTGGAGAATGGCAGTCCAAGGGGATGTATGTATATATGGGGTCATATTTGGGTAATGGAATTATTAGCTAGCTTAGATGGGCTAGGATTGCACAATTAAGGCCAAGGCTTGTGAAAATCCATGTGGTCTCTGTTATAATGGCGGGTTAAGGATTAATGGCCACTGAACCAATTAAATATAATATAAATACTGGTTAAATAATTTAATTAGCCATATTTCTTTCTACACCGTACTCTCTAAACTTTGAAAATCTAATATGACAAATGTTTTATTCCAATATTGAACAATCACATCAGAGATACCTTATTGCCAGGCTTCTGAGACCAGTAACTATTCTGGTAAATTTAAGAAAATTGTCAATTGTATAAGTCAACATTCTTTTCCAGTATGAGTACACAAAGATATGGTTAGTAGTATTAATCATGAGATTTTGCCTAAAATAACAGTCACATACATGAATGAAAGACTGGCTCATTACAACAAAAGCTAAACTTATTCTGTCTCATTTAAAACTTCATAACCCTCATAAGAAATAGCTTATTTTTTCCCAAATCCTCTTTGAAAACTCATACTAAAGTTAGAGCAGAAATATAGACAGTACAGACAGTGATGTTACACTCCTGCATCCTGACATTCAGAATGCTGAGACAGTAGGGCATTGGCTTTCAGGGCAGCCTGGGCTACAGAATAAGACCTTGAATCAGGTGAATCCCATGTAGGACTTGAGACTGCATGAGACCTCCCTCAGCATGGAATCTGGTGACATATCAATTTGTATAAAATACATACAACATTCCAAAGAGTTTATGTAAATTATCTATTTATACTTTTAAAATGGCAAAATTCTATTTAAATTCCTGTGATTTTAATCTGCATGTATATATGCAATGAGAGCATAGTGCAAATGTAAATATATAAAAATTCATAAATGCTTATAAGATGTATAAAGAGAGATTTCTGTTAAATCAAATAATGGCATTTGAAATGTTAATTTCTCTCCCATTGGTGCCTGCAATGTCTTATTATTATTTCAACGATACAGGGCCTAAGCATAATTAATCCATCTGTCCAGACTTCTTAATAAATTCACTGCAGAAATTTAAAGAATATTTATACTTATTATGCTTACTTATTTGAGTGGGAAAAGGCATGTGCACCATGGTAGACATGTTGAGGACAGAGAGACAACTTACAGGAGTCCATTCCATTTCTATCTTTGGTTCTCAGGGACTGAACACAGGTCATCAGGCTTGGAAGTAAGCTCCTTTATTGGCTGAGCCACCTCATCAGTCCCCTAGATGTTTGGTGTGACTCTACTATGAAAACATGTTATTTTCAGAAAGCTGTGTCTCTTACAAAGTTAACAGAATTTAGTTCATTCTAGGAGGTTTTGACTATTATTTGTTTATTAACTCACAAACGCATTTTCCCTTTCCTATGTACCTTCTTCCCAGAGTGTTGTTTATGCCCATGTCTTCTCTGATCTTCATGGGAAAACATTTCACCATGGCCTGCCCATTTCTTCTTCCATGATGGGAGTGTATCTTGTCTGTTCTCCACATTCCTCTGAACACAGTGCTCTACATTTTAACTTTGTAGTTTTAACCACTGAGAGTTGTCAAATATATCACTACTCTGTTGGTTAGAATGTGAAGCCATGGCTGCAAAAGGCTAGAATTTGGTTCCCAGCGCCCAACAGAGGCAGTCACGACGACCTATAACTCTATCCCAGAGGAACTAAAGCCAGCTTCTATCCTCTCAAGGTCCTGTACACATACCACTCTCTTCATGCATAGATAAATAATAAAATGCATCTTTTAAAAAGGAAGAGAAACTACAATGCTGTCAGAATAAATACAGGCCGAATTGCTGTAGCATCCATATGAGTAAAGAAAATGAATGAGGAAAGCACATTGGAATATCGTGGAGGAACAAAAGAGATCAAAATCCCATCATTTGCAACAAAGTAGATGGAACTGGAGGAGACTTCATTGCGTAAAATATGTCCTGTACTGGGAAAATAATGAATTCTTGTTTTCTCTCATATGTAGAGGCCAAGAATCCCCATTTAAAAGTCAGATAGTTGCTACTAGAAATGAATAGAGTGTGGGGTATGGCCTGGAGAATAATAAAGGGAACCTGTATCTCATAAGTGATAATAGGTCTATGTGTAGAAACAACACACAGCCCCCTACTAATACAGACACTGGACACATACCCAAGGAGGAGTTAGCTTGGTGCCTTGGCTTGTGGTCTCCCCCTTTCCTCGTCTAAATCCAGCAACAATGCAATCCTTGGATCTTTCTTACACAGTCAGTTCTCCTGCATGGACTTGGCCTCCCCACCTCTGACTCCCAGGATTAAGCTTAGCATACATAGATGAACCACTTGAAATCTCCCATCTCAAACATTAATCCCTAAGCTACAGGTTCAAACTTTCTATAATAATTAATGGTTGTCAATTGGAGAAAATTTAGAATTACTTAGGAGACAAACCTCTGGGTATATGTCAGAATGGGAGTTTCTAGACTAATTAATTGAGTCAGAAGGACCCTTTTAAATGAGGGCAGCACCTTTCCAGGGGCTGGAATCCTGGATTGACAGAAAAAGGAAAGGCAAGCTGAGCATGTGACCTCACATTTCTTTAAAGTCTTCCCTTACATGGAAGATTGTTTCCTCAAACCAGGAAGCAGAATATTGCCCTCCTTCACTTGCTTTGGTCAGATGTTTCATCACAATAAGAAAAGTAAGTAGAGTTCCTCTTGTCATTTAGAGTTGCATATTAATTCACCCATTATAGGGATGAAGATGGAGGTGTCTTGGGCATTATTCTTCTCACCACCAGTTCTATACATTGAAACATGGAAAATTATGAATTACAGTTGTAAATCAATACATGCATATGCTTTCTCCTCTTAATTCTCGTAAATCTTTATAGTATTCAGTCTTTAGTTCTTTGCTTCTAACCACATTAAGCCTGTCACTGTCAAAACTGCTTGTTTATACATATAATTGGCTTGTACTGCTTTCTTGCCCTTTTCTAAGGATTAATTGTAGCAACTGAAGCAATGGCTCAGTGGATAAAGAACTTATTGTAGACTCATAAGGACCTTAATTTGGATCCCCATCCTTTACAGACAAAAAAAAAAAGTGGTCTCAGCAGCTTGTGCCTATAATCATAGGACTTGGGAATGGAAACAAATGTATCCTGGAGGCTTATTGGCCAGAAAACCTTGCTGAATAGATGAATTCCAAGTTTAGGGCAAGAACCTTCCTCAAAATAAGATGTATAACAATAAAAGAAGAATTCTGGCATAAATATACAAATGTATGCATATGCATGAACATATATCATACACATAAAACATATGGCCAAGATGTATTTGAAGTTATTTGAACACAATCAAGTTACTCAACTAATACTTTTTTGACATTTATTTATTAATTCAAGTTACATCTCTATTACAGCCCCCTCTCTCCTCCGCTCCTTGTCCCACCCTCCCACCTTCTTCCTCCTTTCCCTCCTATCCTTCTTTTCATGTGAAGGCCCCCATATGTCAATGCCCCTCAGTTCATCAGACACATGAGGGCTGAGAGTTTCCTCTTACACTGGTACCCAACATGGTAGCTCAGCTAGGATAAAGTGTACCTCTAACAGGCATCAGAGTCCATGAGTGGAATGTGCACCACTAATTGCTAAGGGATCTAACGAGAGTTGATATGTCTGCTTTCTTAGATGGGTGATTTTATGATCAGCTAAGGGTGTGAAATATTTAAGATGGTGTTACTAGAAAACATAATAAAATAGTTTTTAATTAAGTATTGAAAACTAGCCACAATTACAAATATTATCTAATAAGCATAAAGGTGAAAGACTTTTGGTGACTTTCATTTATAAGTGGATTCTTCTGGTTTTTTTTTTTTTGTTTGTTTGTTTGTTTGTTTTTAAGTCAGTAATCCGTGTAGTGCAGGTGGGTCAGAAACTGGCTAAGTATAACCATGACATTGACTTTCTGTGGTCAATATCCATCTGTCTCTACCTTCCAAATGTTGAGCTTACAGGTATGTACCACCATACCTGGTTTCTATGGTACCAGGTATTAAAGCCAGGGCCTCCTGCATGCTAGGCTGGCACTCCATGAACTGAGTGGCAGCCCTTGGTCATTTGTATTGATTCATCTTGTACTCTGTGTACTTACAGAAATGCTACATGATATAACCTCTGACCCCTGTCATCAGGGAAGTATTTAAATTCACTTTCCATGAAGTGAATGAAAAATTTCCCCTTGATGGATCCATTGATTGTCAAATGTCAAAGCAAGACATTTACATATGGAAATCCTATGCAAAGTATAAATGTGAACTAAGGGGAAAATGTGAAAGGGATGATCCATCTGCATGAACTCAGACTGACATATCCAAGAAATGTGAAGGAAAGCTCATAGAGCTCGGTGTTTTTTTTCACAGTCATGGCTGCTTGTTGAATGTTTAGGAATAACCAATGAATTGTGCATTTAGCAACACAACAGTTATCTTAGACTCAATGCAAGCCTGAACTTGAAATGCTGCTGGTTCTATTTTTATAAGGGAGAACTAGAGAATAATTCTCAGAGAGATTAATTAACTACCTTGCTCTTATGTAGAAGTAAGATGGCCATGCTGAGACAGAAATTAGGATGATTTTGTAATTTGTGACCCTTTCAGTTCTGATTCATGCAGAGGTCTGTGACAAAAAAAAATATGGTTTAAATTAAGACAATTGTGCCTCTGAGGACCTTCAGTGCAAGATCAAAACTAGATGAGATGATGCTTAATATAATCTTAATAAAATCTGCATTTCATACCAAAAATAAAACATTTCATCAGTGTGTGTATTTGTGTTTGTGAATGTGTGAGCATGTGAGAGCAGGTGTCTTCAGAAGCAGGAGAAAGACCTTGGAGCTAGACTTACAGGCCAATATGAGTCCCCCAAGGCAGCTGCTAGGAAGCTAACTCCAGTCCTCTACAAAAGCAGGGTGTACTCTTATCCTCTGAGCCATTTCTCCAGCTCTTGGGTTATATTTATTAACATCCTTTATTTATTTTAGGCACTATTCTACTTAAAGATGGATTTATCTACCATTTCTTAAAATTCATCCAAAAATATCTCCTTAGCTATCTCATTCAGAATTCAATAATCATAAGGAGAGATTCAAATATAAAGGAAAAAACCCACAAATCATAGCTGGGCACTACTCAATCCAACTGGGGTTACAGAAGTTATTATTAAACTTCTACTTGATTAGCTGACTGTTGATTCTGTATTCACTTCCACTATAAACAGTAAGGCAAATTCTCATCCAGCTTGTGGGAGATTGTGAAGTAATTCAGTTCTAGCAGGGAACCTCTCAGTATGAATTTCAGCTGTAACCCACAAAGACCAGAATTTCATATTCCAGAAGCTTGTGTTCAAGGCTTGATGTATGAGATTTATTTTACATTTACCAAATTATACTTTGACTGGAATTTAGGTTTTAACTTTCATAATATTTGGCATAATTTTTTTGACCGTAGAATCTAATTGATCATATTCACAAATGTACCTAGAGATTTCTTTGTTTATATTAGAAAGCCAATTCTTAATTAAAACCACTTGAAAATTCCTAAATATTTAAAGTAAAGCAAAGTAGTAATATTTCAGCTCAAGTTACTCTCTAGCAGCTGACCTTGGTTGACCTCTCCAGGTCTTTAATTCAATGGCACAAGGAATGGTCAGATTTCATGAAGTTTCTATACTTTGTGCACCTGTTTCTTCAGATTATAAAATAATTTGTATGCATGTGATACATGTGTGTTTATGTGTGGTTCTACATGCATGTATGTACAGAATAACTGTGTGTAGATATAAAGAAGTCAGAGGTCAACTCTCTATCTTACTTTTTGAGACAAGGTCTTTCACATAATCTGTATCTCACCAGTTTAGCTAGACGGGTGACCAGTTAGAGTCCAAGATCCACTTATCTCTGACTCCTAGTGCTGGAACTTCAGGCACACACAACCACACCCTGCCTTACATGGTTTCTCCAGGTTGGAACCCAGATCCTCATGGTTAAATAACAAGCCCTTTACCAACTAAGTCATTCACCCAGCCCAGGATAATTTTGGAATTTACTCAGAATACAATTCTCAAATACACTTTTATACATTCATATAGTGATTGGAACCCTATGGATCCTGGTACTTCCAACAAGGTGAGATACAACAATACCAAAGGGAAAAAAGATAATTTTTTTAATCCAGAATTTTCAAAGCATCTCTGGTGTTATCCAAATGATTGCCTATTTCTTCACAGATATTCTGATGACAGTTCCCCTCACGGGATCTCATTAACAATGATATTTACCAAAACATGACAAATTTACTAAGGCCCAATTTGCATAAGTCATTTGTGTAACTTAATCTGTCAATATTCTTGCAGAGCATACACCCTTTCCTCTTGGGGGAATGTGCTGATTGAGTTTGTAATTACTGAGGCCTGGAGGAAATGGCTAAGCTCTGGTTCCTCACCTCCAGTGAAAGTTAATCTTCACTGTCAACTTCTAGACTTAGAATTGCCATGGATGTATACTCCTTGGTGTGTTTGTAGGGGCATTCTCAGATTGAGTTAATGGTGCTGAAAAGATCCATCCTGGATATGGGCAGCACCATCCCCTGGACAGAGGGCCGACTAATAAAAAGCAGAATGCCAGCTGAGCACCAACATAACTGTCGCGCCCGCCTCGCCGATAAGGAAAGCACCACACAATCAGGATTCTTCTGACAGCATTTATTGAACAGCTCTTTTAGATAGCATGGTGGAGAGGGACCCCAGCTCCGGCAAGCGGCTGCTTATATAATACATATGGAGACTTGTTGAACCCTCATTGGCTCATACGGAATCACCTAATTAGCATGAGATCGCAGTGCCAAGAAACGCGCCTTGCGCATGCACACACCGGCACAGCACCTCCGTGAAGAACCAGGAAGCAGGAAGCCGGCGCCATCTTGTAATGGCGATTGCGGCTCCCGACACATAACTTTTCTCTATTTTCTGATTGTTGATGCAACGTCAACAGATGCTGCCAGCATGGCTTCCCTGCCCAAACTGGGAGCCAATGTAAAGTCTTTCTTTCGTTGCTTCTGTTCTGCCACAACATCAGGGAAAAAAAGGAGATAACACATCCCTCTTGTTTTCCTTCAGTTTCCCTGTCTGCAAACCTGGGAAACTCAAGTCTATATGCATCCACTCTTAGTGAATTTTCTTTTGCTAATATTCCTAATAAGCTGGGCAACTTTAGGACTAAGCCTTAAATAAGCTCCTATTATAATTGTATTAACAAAGGACTTAATAATTGATGTTAAAGTATTGTATGTCATCTGAGGGAGGTGTACAATTTGAAACTGCATACATATCCTCCATGTGAAATTGTTGAGATAATTAGTTCTATGAAAGGACTGACAGCTTCAACTCTCTTGAGGTATCTCCATTGCCTGCTGAGAAATATCTATGTATTGGTACTAAAGATAATGGCATCAAGAAGACAGAAGATTGATATTTTTCTGTGTTTTTAATGTTTCTGATAGCATGGGAAGACAAGGGATGTGATTAGATGGAAAGATGAGAATAATAAAAGTCATGAAGACAAGATGACAAGATATATCGTCACAAAATACTTGCATGACCAGAGCAGAGGAAGTGTGGCACTAATGCATTGATTGAAATTTGAAATTTGAAAAACAAAGAGCAAGTAAAAATGATAGATGTGTCTACACCCATCAGGAGAGTGGACTATATATATTTAACCTGTGAGAAAATTCCCTAGGTTGATAATTTAATACCAATGCTTTACTCTTAGTTTTGATAAAATCATGGCATAGAAATATTACCTATTTTTACCAACAGAACAAAAATATCAAATTGCTATTTAAAAATTATTAGTAGTATTATTGTTGTTGTTTTGAGATGGGGTTTCTCTGTGCAGCCTTGGCTGTCCTGGAACTCATACTGTAGACCAGGAGACCAGGTTGACTTCAAATTCATACAGATCTATCTGCCTTTCCCTCCCAGGAGCTGGGATTAAAGGTGTGCATCACCATTGTCCCAGATAAACACTATTTTTAAGATTTACTTTTGCATATGTTTATGATGTGCATCACACATGTATGTGTGAGTATGTACACACTTGTATATTTGCCTGCTGAAGCCCAAAGAATGCATTAGATCCCTTGGAAATAGTTACAAGTGGTGTGAGCTGCCTAACATGGGTGCTAGTAAACAAACTATGGTCTGCAAAAACAGGACTGGCCACAGTTGCTGAGCCACCTGCCAAATCCCAAGTTCATGTTTTAAAGGCATTGTTCTCAGAGAGCATTGTGGGAGGTGGCAGATCCTAAGAAAGTCATCCATATTGAGCAGTTCTCACATGACACGGAACATGGACACAAGGGGATGCGGTTGCAGATAGCTGTCACTTCCTCTGTCTTTCTTTAAACCTGTCCCATATGATGATTACTTCTTTTAAGAATGTGTTTCTGACAAATATCAGGGCTGAGAAAATGTGGGCTGGAACATTCCAAACTGTCAAGACAAAATAAAGGTTTTCCTTTATGGATTGATGTATCAGAAATTTTGTTATGATAATTGAAAGTTTGCTAATACAAGCCATGTCAGCTTTGCACATCAAATATCAGAATACATTCTGAATGAATTCAGTAATGGAATTTTACATAAGAAAGAATGCAGTACTCCCTTATGGTTTGAGCATTGAAGCAAGCAGGAGGTTGATATTAACTGAAGACTAAAATGCTAATCAGAAAACAATAATTATCAAAGGTTTTAGAAATTAAAAGTTCAAAAGAGTTTTTAAAAATCTAACAAAATAAATGAGTATATGAATGTGTCGTGCTTAATTTTGAAGTGTACTGTACAGGTTCATGGTTATCAGTGCTTGGTCCCCAGCTGGTAGTGCTGTTTTGGGAGGTTGTAGCAAATTTATACTGTGGAACCTTAGAACAGAAGGGATGACATCCCTGGAAAACAGACTTTGAAGTTTTTTAGTCTCGGCCTACTTTCTGTTTTTGTTTTGTTTTATTTTGTTTTTTTTTTTGTTTGTTTTTTTTTGTTTTTCCTCTCTCTCTGCTTCTTATGAAGAGATGAAATGTGACAAATCACCTGTCTGCTACTGCGGCCAGCCATACCTTCCTCAACATGATGGACTGTCCCTTTGGTGTGATAAACCAAAATAAGTCATTTCTCTTTTAAGCTCCTTTTGTTCAGGTATTTTATTACAACAACAGAAAAGAAAGTAATACAGTGTGTGAATGACATGAGCAAAAAATAACTACATAAAATATTTGAATATAAAATAAATGTAATTTTTTAAAAAATTGAAACAGCTGGGGTGCAGACCTATGGTTATATATGAAATAACACTCCATTGTGCTTCCAGGATAATCGCTTTCACTACACTAAGAGAAGTATAACTTGAAGTAGCCGAACATTCAGAAAATAAATGTCTTCATTTTTTAGAAATCTATATCCAAACTAAAATAGAGCCCATATGGTATCTGTGGAGAGTATCTGTAAAAGTTCTAGTTGAGAATTTGCTGAACTTTCAGTTGTGTGAAAATGCAAAGCTGGCTTGAGCTCTGGGGGAAGAAATATTTCAGAACAGATGAACAGATGGTCTCCTTCCTTTAGCAAATGAAACCAAAGAGCAAGATTAAGATGAAGTAGTCAATATGTTTTACCCAAAAACCATTGTAATTATCAAAAGGCTAGTCAAATCCATTTAAATATCAAACTGATGGAAAGTTTTAACCCATGGTTGTGAAATCCCTTCTTTTATAGAGTTATGCTTGGAGGTAATGGAAACATCAAAACAGGAAAGATAAAATTGGCTAAATGAAACTTTACAAAACAATTATAATGGTTTGAACCTTTGATATTCCTATAGCATTTATAGTTTTGCTAGAGGAAATTAATATTTTTAAATGTTTTTTGAATACTTAATTAATATTTACTTTAAGTTTATGATGTTTTTGTCTACATGTATATATGTGTGCCATGTGTGTGTCTATGCCTGAAAAGGCCAGAATAGGGTGTCAGATTCCCCTGGAACTGGACATATAGATAGCTGTGAACCACAATGTGGGTTATGGAATGCTCTCTAGGAGTAGCCAATGCTTCTAACCACTGAGCCAATCTCTCCAGGCTGGAGGAAATTCAGTCTTGATGGGAGAAACAAACTAGTATACTTTGTCCAGTTAAAACAACAAAAAAACCTACTAAAATATAAATATGGATCCTGGAAAGAAGGCTTAGCCTCTAGGTTCAGGGGCTGGTCTTGAAGAGATTATGAATTAAAGAGCACTATGTGATGGTGAGTCTGTAACTCCAGGTCCGTGGAATCCAATGCCTCATTCTGGTCTTCTCAGGCACTGGACTCAAGTGTGTATGTCATACACACACTTGCATGCACACACACACACACACACACACACACACACACGAGAGAGAGAGAAATATAACTTAAAAAACAAATGATCAAGCTATACTACAAAGCAATAGTAATAAAAACTGCATGGTATTGGCATAAAAACAGACAGATTGATCAATGGAATTGAATTGAAGAATCAGAAATAAACCCAAATACCTATGTAAACTTGATTTTTGACAAAACTGTCAAAACTATACAAGGAAAAAAGATAGCCTCTTCAACAAATGGTGCTGGTCTAACTGGATATCTGCATGTAGAAGAATGCAAATAGATCCATATTTATCACCCTGCATAAAACATAAGCCCAAGTCAATCAAAGACCTCAAAATAAAAACAGATACACTAAATCTAATAGAAGATAAAGTGGGGAAAAAGTCTTGAACTGATTGGTACAGGAGACAATTTCCAGAAGAGAACACCAATAGCTCAGGCACTAAGATCAACAATTAAAAAATGGAACCTCATGAAACTGAAAAGCTTTTGTAAGGCCAAGGACACTGTCAATAGAACAAAATGGCAACCCACAGATTGAAAAAGTTCTTCACTAATCCCACATCTGACAGAAGTTTAATATCCAAAATATATAAAGAACTCAAGAAATTAAACATCAACAAACCAAATAATCCAATGGGAAAAAATAGGGTACAGAGCTAAACCGAGAATTCAATACAGAGGATAATCTAATGAGTGAGAAGCACTTAAAGAAATGCTCAATGTCACTAGTCATAAGGGAAATAAAAATAAAAATAACTGAGATTCCATCTTACAGCAGTCAGAATGACTAAGATAAAAAACTCAAGTGACTGCACATGTTATCGTGGATGTGGATAAAGTGGAATGTGTCTCAATTGCTGGAGTGTCAACTTGTACAACCACTTTGGAAATCAACCTAGTGATTTCTCAGAAAATTGGGAATAGTTCTACCTCAAGACCCAGCTATATCACTCCTGGGCATACACCCAAAATATGTTTCAGCAAACCACAAGGACATTTCCTCAACTGTGTTCATAATAGCCAGAAACTGTAAACAACCCAGATGTCCCTCAGCTGAGGAATGGATAAAGAAATTGTGGTTCATTTACACAATGGAATAACACTCAACCATTAGAAATAAGGACGTAATGAAATGTGCAGGCAAATAGTTGGAATTAGAAAAGATCACCCTGAGTGAGGTAGCATAGACCCAGAAAGACAGACATGGTATGTACTCACTCATGAGCAGATATTAGCCATTAAGTAGAGGATAGCCATGTTAAAATCCACAGACCCAAAAAAATTAAGTAATTCAAGTGATGATGCTTGAATCCCTCTAAGTAAGGGAAATAAAATGTATATCAGAAATGGATGGAGAGAGGGAACTGGACAGGAACCTAACATAACTGCCATCTGAGAGACTGTATCCAACACATAATGGAAACAGATGCAGAGACTCACAGCCAAACATTAGGTGAAACTCAGGGAGTCCTGTGGAAGAGTTAAGGGAAGGTTTGAGGGAGCTGAAGGAGTCAAAGACACCACAAGAAGACCTACATAGCCAATTAACTCAGAGAGAGAGAGAGGTTCAAAGATACTGTACCACCAACCAAATAACTTGCATGGACTGGTCCTAGCTCACTACACATGCAGAGCTGATGGGCTACTTGGTCCTCAAGTGGATACCCTAACAATTGGAGCAGGGACTATCTCTGCCCTGATCTCTGTTGCCTCCCTCCAGACATCATTTTTCTGTCTTTCCTAAGTGGAAAAAGAGCCACTTAGTACTGATGCAATTTGATGTGCCAGCATTGGTTGCTACCAGGTAGGAGCAGCGTGGGGGAACTGGGTGGGAGAGGGGGACTGAGAGGAGAGGAAGGAGGGCATTGCAACTAGAATGTAAAATTAAACAAATAAATTAATTAACAAAAATACACATGAAAATTAAACATTATAATGAGATTTAGATGTTGATAACATATTTATTTATAAATATGTATATATTTGTATGTAATTTAATTATATGTGATGTCATTTACACATAGATAGAATCATACTTATCAAAATACCTTTATTCAAATATTTGCTTATTTGATAAACACACCATGAGTGTTCCCTTTTAGAAGTGTGTATACTAACACTATAATTGTATGAAATTAGACCCATACATATCACTTTGCACAAAACTTAAGTCCAAGTGGATCAAAGACCTTAACATAAGGTCTGACACACTAAATCTATTAGAAGAAAAAGTGTGGAAAACCCATGAACTCATTGGCACAGGTAACAACTTCCTGAACAGAACACCAACAGCTCAGGATCTAAGACGAACAATCAATAAATAGGACCTCATGAAACTGAAAAGCTTCTGTAAGACAAAAGACACTGTCATTCGAACAAAACAGCAACCTACAGATTGGGAAAAGATCTTCACCAATCCCACATCTGACAGAGGGCTAATATCCAAAATTTACAAAGAACTCAAGAAATTAAATACCAAGAAACCAAATAATACAATCAAAAAAAAAAAAAAAGGGAAACAGAGCTAAACTGAGAATTCACAAAAGAGGAATCTCTAATGGCCAAGAGACACGTGAAGAAATACTCAGCATCCTTAATCATCAGAGAAATGCAACTCAAGATGACTCTGAGATTCCATCTCACACCTGTCAGAATGGCCAGGATCAAAACTCAAATGACAGCACCTGCTAGCGAGGTTGTGGAGAAAGGGAAACACTCCTCCATTGCTGGTGGGAGTGCAAGCTTGTACAACCACTATGAAATCATTCTGGAGATATCTTAGAAAACTTGAAATAGCTCTGCCTCAAGACCCATCCATACCACTTCTGGGTATACATCCAAATGATTCCTCACCAAACCACAAGGTTGTTTCCTCATCTATGTTCACAGCAGCCTTATTTGTAATAGCTAGAAACTGGAAACAAGCCAGATGTCCCTCAGCTGAGGGATGGATAAAAAACAAAACAGAACAAAACAAAAAAAAACCTGTGGTACATCTATACAATTGAATACTACTCAGCCATCAGAAACAACTGAATCATGCAATTTGCAGCCAAATGGATGGAACTAGAAAAGCTCATGCTGAGTGAGCTAACCTAGGCTCAGAAGGATTCACATGGCATCTATTTACTTATAATTGGATTTTAGCCATATAGTACAGCATAACTATGCTACAGCCAATGCACCAAAGGGAACAGGAACATAGACTTTTTTACCTGTTCATGATTCACTTTGCCCTAGTGGTGCTCCCTTGTAGGTCCCCATTGTATGAGGAGACTCTTGGTCCTCATATGACTGCTGAACTGGGGTGGGGGCCTAATATATAGGGACACTCCACTCCTCCAAGTTGTGGGTTGGAGGGGATAGGGGTAGAGGGTGGGAGGTCAGGACTGGGAGAGGTGGAAAGAGAGTACTATGATGGAGATGTAACCTGAAGTAATAAATAAACATTAAAAATTGTATACTTCATATCTAAAACTATATACATTGAAAAAATTACATTTTTTGTGTCTTCCAAGATGGACAATCACCATTCTATTTTCACTTTCTCTTTTTTTTTTTTTGCTTTAAAGAATTTTTTTTAAATACTTTATTTTTTTTTCTTCAAGTTACATCTCAGTA
>CAJQZJ010032114.1:3341545-3351990 GCA_907164525.1 Lophiomys imhausi
TGCACAGTGCCCAGTAACTCTGTGTTTTTTATGGCTCTTTTTTCCCCGCGTTCAGAATGCGTCAGTGTAGGTAGCTGCCATCTTTGCTCCCTCTCACTTTCTCTTTTAACTATGATAGACTCCATCAGGGAATTATATTTTTGTGATTATCATATTTCTCTTACCAGACATGTCATGTTGGTCATAATATAGAATATCTTTCCTTTCTAAAGGTAATATTCCATTATCTATGTATCACATGTTTTCTTTTTCTTTTTTTAACCTGCACATTTACTCTCAACACTTTGTCTATTCTAAGTGAAGCTACAATAAACATGAAAAAAAAAACATTTCTTACACAGACCTAGTCTTCAAAATCTTTGAATTTATACTCAGTAGCAATATCACTGGATCATAAAGTAGTTTTATTTTCATTTCTTGTGAGATCTCCATGGTTCTTTCCATAGTAGCTATGCCATTTTATAGTCTCTTCAACACTCACCAGAGTTTCAATTTCTTGCTATGATTGTTTTTACTGTACCAATCTTAGGAACATGGAGTGACCTCATAGGATGATTTTGAAGTGCTGCATTGATTGGTGATAGGTTATATTTTCTCATAGGCCTGCTATGAGAAAATTTGTCCATTGCATACAAATAAGATGTATCAATATTTATATATTTTTAACTGAACCATGGAAGTTCTTTATATGTTGTGGATACCTAACCTTTTTATACTATATTACAAATATATTTTTACATCTCATTATTTGCCTTTAAATTTTAAAATACCTATCTATCTATCTATCTATCTATCTATGTATCTATCTATCCACTTGATTGTGTCTACACCTAGGGACTTCCATAAAGTACATTTGGAGGTCAGAGGACACCTTTTAGGATTCATATCTTTACTCCTACCTGAGAGTAGTAGGAGTGGAATTCAGGTTCTCACTGACACCAAACTTTTTCTGATAATTCTAATTATTCCTATTGCTGAAGAAAAAAAATTCTCAAGCCTGACACAGTCACATTTTCTCATTTTGGCTTCAGTCTCCTGTGTGCTTTGCAGTCTCCAAAATGTATTGCCCATTCTAACTTCATAAAACATTTTTACTTACCCTATTCTATGAGTTTTGTAAGGTCAGTTCATATATTTAGATCCTTAATTACATTTTGAGTTTGCTTTTCTACCTAGAAGAACAGTGTTTCTCCCTGGGTTGCATGTGGATTCTGTTGTTTACAACACAGTTTGTCAAAGAGAACTACTATCCCCTTGTATGTACTGTTGACACCTTGTCAAAGATTATTTCATAATTAATATGAGGGCTTTATGGTTCTGTATTCTCTTTCGTCTGTGTTTTGTTAATATCAGTATATCATCCTACTATTTCAATTTGTGTGTTTCACTTGAAGTACCTGTAGATACCAGGGAACTACAGAAAGGGCACTGGGGAAGAAAAGCTAGAGATTGAAGGGGGAGGAGCAGAAAAAGGTTGATGTTAATTAAGCTGGATAGGGGAAATACTTGGTACAAGGTTTAAGTTGGCAGGGAAATGGAAGGATAAAGCAAAGGAAGGGGTTGCAGTCAGGGTAGCACTAAAGATTTTTGGAAGATTCAGATGGAACCTGCTATTTTATAAGCCTTTTTAAAAAATGTATTTTAAAAATAGTTTCATTGGAATTACTCTACATGAGGGAATGATGCCTTTTCCAAAAGTTTTAAACTATGCCTTTTCCAAAAGTTTTAAACTATCACAAAAAGCTCTGTCCCAAGTATGGTATAACCTTCTCTGTGTTGTTATTCAGGTTGTTCTAGAGACCCCAAAATTATATAAGCAACTTACAGTGCTCTTAGTTGCCCACTAGAAATTGATGGTGAGACTGTACTACTGAAGTCACCAAGCACATTGCTCACAGGAAATAGAGAAATCCAGCTGATACACACACTTTTGAATCATTTCATTTTATATTTTGAATCAGGAAGTGGGATGGCTGTAACTTTAATCATTTTCACGATGTGGGTCCCTTAAGATACCACATAAATTTTAGAATTTTTACATTTTTTCTCTGTCTTAGTTAGTTAGTTAGTTAGTTAGTTTTGAGACATGTTTCATGTAGGTTGGGGTGGCATCAAACCTACTATATAGTTGAAGATGACTTTGAACATCTGATCCTTCTGTGTCTACCTCCTTGATACTAGGAACACATGTGCCACAATGCCTACTTCATGTGCTACTAGAAATGGAATCCAGGTCTTCTTCCATGCTAGGCAACCACCCTACTATAACTGAGTGACATCATCAACATAGTTTTATTTTTTGAAAAAGAAACCCACTTTTGCAGTGCAGCTGACTTTTGTTTTTGTTTTTGTTTTTTTTTTTCAGTATGACAGACATCCTTATAATATTATTTTCTATAGTCTGCAAACAGGGAATATTTTTCATTTTTTAATATTTATTTATTAGTGCAGGTTACATCTCCATCACAGAGTCCTCTTTCCATCCCTCCCAGTCCCGCCCACCCACCCTCTACCCTTTATCCCTTCCATCCCACTCCTCTGGAGTGGATTGTCCCTACATATCAGTCCCCCACCCCAGTTCAGGAGACATATGAGGGCCAAGAGCCTCCTCATACATGGGGGGCCTACAAGACAGCACCAATAGGGCAAAGTGACTCATTGACAGGAAACAAGGTTTATGTTCCTGTTCCCTTTGGTGCATTGGTTGTAGTATAGTTATCCTGTACTATATCGCTAAAATCTGATTATAAGTGAATAGATGCCATGTGCATCCTTCTCACTCTGGGTTAGTTCACTCAGGATGAGTTTCTCTAGTTTCATCCATTTGGCTGCAAATTGCATGATTCAGTTGTTTCTGATGGCTGAGTAGTATTTTATTGTGTAGATGTACCACAGTTTTTATCCATTCCTCAGTAGAGGGACATCTGGGTTGTTTCCAGTTTCTAGCTATTAAAAATAAGGCTGCTATGAACACAGATGATGAAATGTCCTTATGGTTTGGTGAGGAATCATTTGGATGTATACCCAGAAGTGGTGTGGCTGGGTCTTCAGGCAGAGTTATTTCAAGTTTTCTAAGATATCTCCAGAGTGATTTTCATAGTGATTGTACAAACTTGCACTCCCACCAATAATGGAGGAGTGTTCCCCTTTCTCCACAACCTCACCAGCATGTGCTGTCATTTAAGTTTTTTTACAAGTACCATTGTTTGGCTCTGCCCCTCCCTGTTCCAAAGACAACTGTATCTTCTTTTGCAGTGCCAGCCTCATCCCCTAAACACAATGGTGAAGGTTGGACTGAATGGATGTATTGGGCACATGGTTGCCAGGGTTGTTTTCACCTCTGTCAAAATAGACATTGTTGCCATCAATGACCACTTCACTGAAGTGAACTATTTTGTCTACATGTTGAAATATGACTCAATCCATGGCAAGTTCAATGGCACAGTCAAGGCTGGGAACGGGAAGTTTGTAGTTAATGGGAAGGCCATCGTCATCTTCTAGGAGCATGATTGTAGTAACATCAAATGGGGTGATGCTGATGCTGAGTATATTGTGGAGTCTACTGGTGTCTCCACCACCATGGAGAAAGGAAGGGCCTGCTTGAAGGGTGGGGATGAAAAGGTCATCATCTCTTCCCCTTCTGCCAATTCCTCCATATTTGTGATGGGCATGAACCATGAGAATTATGACAACTCTCTCAAGATCATAAGCAATGCTTCCTGCACCACCACCTGCTTGGCCCCCCTGGCCAAGGTCATCCATGACAACTTTGGCCTCATGGCAGGACTCATAACCTCAGTCCATGTCCTCACTGCTACCCTGGAATACTGTGGATGGCTCCTATGGAAAACTGGGGTGGGATGGCTGTGGGGCTGCCCAGAAGGAACATCATCCCAGCATCCTCTGGTGCTGCCACAGCTGTGGGATAGGTCATCCCAGAGGTGAGTGAGAAAGTCATGGCCTTCCGTGTTCGTACCCCCAATGTGTCCATTGTGGATCTGACATGACACCTGGAGAGAGCTGTCAAGTATGATGACCTGAAGATGGTGGTACAGCAGGTATCTGAGGGCCCTCTAAAGGCAGTCTGGGCTACACTGAGACTTTAACAGTGGGACCCATTCACCCACCTTTGATGCTGGAACTGGCATTTCTCTTAATGACAACTTTGTTAAGCTCATTTTCTAGTGTGAGAATGAATAAAGCTACAGAACCAGGGTGGTAGACCTTATGACCTACACAGGGTGGTAGACCTTATGACCTACATTGCCTCCAAGGAATAAGAACACTGGACTACCCAAAGTAGCAAGGAGAGCAAGAGAGAAGCCCTCAGCTGCTAAGGAGTCCCTGTCCCAACTCAGCCGCCTGACACTGAGCATCTCCCTCACGTTTCCATCCTATACTCCCAGAATAGTGGGAGGGGCTTAGGGAGTCTTATTGTCTTGAATACTATTGATAAAGCTCACTGTGTTCACCAAAAAAAAAAAAAAAAATAGCATTGCTCTAAATAATTGCTTGATTTCCATTTTGTTCAGGTTGGTTTTTAGATAATTATGCTGTTGTTTTTGTGTTCTACATTTTCTTCATATGCCTTGTAATATGTTCTGGGATCAATGCATTGGAAGAAAAGCAGCTCTCATGTGTAGGTATTTGAGTCCTTCAACAATTATCCCAGAAAGAAATCCCTGTGCTCATTGAAGCCTTTTAGATGGATGTGCAACTTTTCTGGGTATGTGCATGTAATTGCTGATTAGAGGTCTTTGATGATTTTTCTTCTCAGGAACTGGTCATAATATAGTCATTGTTCTGTGATCTATGCAAGTAGTAACAGTCCTACATTAACCTTGTTTTCATTTAATATGATCACCCAAAGATTAAAAAAAATATTTTGAGGAGGAGAAACAGACTGTAAACTCTACAGTACATTTTGTTATATTTACATTTTCTTATCAGCCACTGTCAATTACATACTTCCTCTAACTTAGAAATTAAACATTTATTATACACTGATATGCATATGTGGGAAGTCATCCTGTACAGAGTTCAGAAAAATTTCAATTTCAAGTGTCCACTGTAGGGTAAGAATCGACTTGCCTTGGATATATAAAGGGGTCCACTGTGTTGCAAATTCTGGGATGCCATAACAGAAAGTATGTCTGTGTTCTTTTATTCTCATTGACCAAAACACCTGAAGTTTCTTTTCAGTAGAAAGAAAGTATGGCAGTAGTAGAAGAGGAGGAAGGAAATAAAGAAAAGAAAGATAAAAAAGAACAAAGAAAAAAAATGAGGGGACGGAGGAAATGAAAGTGAATGGGAAGAAGGAAATAAATGTAAAGAAAAGGTAAAGTTGAGCCAAATGGTGCCCCATTTCTACCTCCAGAGTGTGTCACAATGAAGCACGTTCCCTGAGTCCCTCTGAGAGGTACTGACCATTCTCCATGGTACTAAAGTCATATTGTTTTCCACCCCTTGCATCTTCCTTTATGCCTTTCCTAGGTTCCCGCCCTATTCCAGGACTACAGTTCTCTGAATTAGGCAAGGAAGAACCAAAGCCTGGTCAGTGTTCCAAAGCCAGTAAATAGTTCTGCTCTTCTCTGTTCTCTTCCTGTGAGAAGCTCCATGCAAAATGCCCTTGCTGGTGGGTCTAAGGCATTCAGGCCAGAAAGAAGCTTAATAACAAGCCTTTCTCATATCGAGGTGGCTCTTCCTATCCTTGCCTTGTTTTAGCACTGGAATTTCTCAGTTGTTTTCTGGGGCTCTCCTAAGGTATCTATCTATCTATCTATCTATCTATCTATCTATCTATCTATCTATCATCTATCTATCTATCTATCTATCTATCTATCTATCTATCTATCTATCCATATATCTAATTACCTACTCTATCTAGTCATCTATCTATCTATCTATCTATCTATCTATCTATCTATCCATATATCTAATTACCTACTCTATCTAGTCATCTATCTATCTATCTATCTATCTATCTATCTATCTATCTATCTATTCACTTTCCTTCCAGATCACAACCCTTTCCCTCCTCCTCATCCAGTCCTACCCTCCCACCCTCTTCCTCCTTTCCTTCCTCCCCTTCTCCTCAGATAAGGGGGGGGGTCCCCTACTCCCATATCAAGCTCCCCATCATCTCATGAAGTAGCATCTGGACTAAGACCATCTTCTTCCACTGAGGCCAGTCATGGCAGCCTCCTCTTCGATCCTTCTATTCTTCCTCCCTTTATTCTACAGGAATCTGTGAGTTCCACCTAATGTTTGGCTATGCCTCTCAGCATCTGTTTTGATCCACTGCTGTATGAGGATTCTCAGAGGATAGTTATGCTAGGTTCCTGTCTAGATACACATGGCATTTACTCACCTATAAATGGATATTAGCCATATGATACAGGATAACCTACAATCCACAGACCCAAAAAAAACTAAGTGAGAGCTCAAGGGGATTTGCATGAAAATCTCCTAAGGAATCTTAAGCCACATAATTCTAAGTGTGTCTCTCTAAGGGAGTGAGGGTGGAGATGTCCATTTTGATTTCTTGCTGACATCCTCATATTCTCCTTTAGCAACTTTTAGATTAATAGAGAAAAATTATATATTTTAGTGTTTCGTATACTGGTTATAATTTAGAAAAACAAATCTATATTTATTTACAAAGTAAAAATGAATTCCCTAGTTACAGTGAGTTGTCTCAGCAGGTAAAATCTCTTGCTGCAAAACTTGGCAACCCAAATTCATTCCCCAGTCCCCACCTAGTGAAAGGAGAGAAATGAGTGCCCCAAGTTGTCCTTGATCTTTGCATGCATGCTGTTGAAGGCACACTCATATGTGTATGTGCATTTGTATGCGCTCACATGAATACACATACAAAATGAATAAATAGATAAATGTACATAATAATATTTTAAAATTAGGTGTGCTCCATTTTGAACATTCACAGTCTACAAACAAGCAGTCAATTGGACTCTGATTTAGCAGAGGAATGGTCTTACCATGGAGTTTATTCTCTCCCAGTGGTCCCTGTTTGCTATTCATACCAACTCAGCAGGCAGGAGGGCTTTCCCTGCCATGCTCACAGACTTCTTATAAGCAACACCTCTGGAGACCTCTTGAGAACAAGATCCTAGACTTCTCTAGCTACATTAGACCCCTTGAGGCCCTTGAGTCACAGAAGTAGACAGCCTCTCCTCCCCCCCCAGGAGCTCCACCGGCCAGGCCCTGCCCTAAGATTTCCCTAATAAACTATGATGGCCATTCCCAGCCCTGAGATGGGAGAGTGGCCAGGCCCTGCCCTATAGGGAAAAAAAATCCTACCAATCCCTGAGCTGGCCCTAAGATCAGGTCACATAATTCTTCCAATCTCAGGCCACCCTAGAAAGTTCCTTCCCACAGGAAACTCTACAGAAACCTTGAGCTCTGCTCAGTTCTCTGTAGCTTCTCCTCTGAGCACCAGTAGCTACCCTCCTGGGCTTTTCCTTCCCAACAAATCTCTTATGTGAGGTTTTTTGTGCTGTGCAATGTGATTTTGTGATATTCATTGACTTCCAACTGACAGGATACCTTTCCACCAAAGCTCTAACACTTACAGTCCCTGCTCATAGGTTTACACAATTAGAAAATGCCACTGCAAAGATGGCCCAAAGACATACCTTGGTTTTAACCTTTGACAAGTTCAAAAGTTCTGTGAGGTTTCTAGAAGCTGCTTCAAGACTACAGATTTGTAAATGAATGTTGAGCACCAAAACTGATTCTTTCTTTGTCCCTTTGGCCATTTACTTGAAGTTTTAGTTTCATGTGTTTTTTATTAAACTGTAGCACAGTTACATCTGGATTCAAAGGTGGCTTTGAAAGACTTAGTTCTACAAAGAAAACAAAATTTTTAAATAAACATTTTAGTAGCAAGAAATGTGACTGATTTTGTAATTAGTGCCACAAACCTCTCTTATCAGAGATAAAAATGTTCTAATACAAACAGGCACAGGAGAAGCAGTGAGGACTCAGCGGGTGAAGGGCTCAAGCAAAGCTACTGAACCAGAATATGGGTTTCAGAACAAAGATACCTCTAATCCCAGCACTCAGGAAGCAGAGACAGGACATTCCCAAGACAAACTGGCTAGCTCTACTAACCTAATGAGCAATATTTAGTTTCAGACAGAGACCTTGCTTCAGTAAATAAAGTAGACAGCAATCAAACAACAAACCAACGTCAACTTTGAGCCTCAACACAGGCCCCACACATGGGAAAATGTATATAGGAATGCATGAACATCACACACACACACACACACACACACACTCCGAAGTGGTGATGAAAAATTAGACTTGATGCAGACAAAGGATCATTTTTTTGGTGTATACAGCCTAGGTTTGAATCCTTTCTAGTGACTTTCCTCACTGGAAGAAGTTAGTGAGCTATTTCAACTCATTTTAGAGTTTGTTCACTTCAAAATGTAATTATGAGATGATTTGAGATCCAACATGTGATTCAAATGGATGATTATGAGAACAAAAACAGAATGAAAAGGTTCTTGTAAGTTATCAGTTAATCCCCTATGTCCATGATACACTCAGCCATTACAACACAACCATATGTCTAGTAACTCATTTTCCAAAACTAAATTATTCCTATTATGGAACATTTTGGAAGAAGAAATATTTTGGGAATATTTCTGTCCAATATATTGTTGGACAGAAGAATAAGAATGTTCCCCTTCAGTATATAAAATAGAACTCTAGATTATATGACAGAACAGCAAACATTTCATGAATACTGTTTCTAATGTGTATTAGTCACATTTCTGTTATGTAATACATCCCCACAGTCAAAAACAACTTAGAGGAGACAAGGAGTTTGCCATGGCTTCAAGTTCCAGGAGGATAGAAGGATAGAGTACATAATGGCACAGAAGGCATGGCAATGGTCATAGAAACCACAATTCCAGAAGCAAGAAGCTGGCGGGTCACCCACAGGAAGGAGGAAGAGAGAGAGAGTAGAGGCAAGTCTACCTGCACCCACAGTCCACGCCCAGTGTTTTACTTCCTCTGTAGGGAATTGTCTATTAAAATTTCCTTAACTCCCCCAAACAGTACCACTACCTGTGAAATAAGTGTTCAAAAATGTGATCCCATAAGTGTCATTTCTCATTCAATCATCACAGAAAATAACCTCAGGTTTTCCTACCATTTACTTGTAATTTATGGTGATATAATTAAAAACAAATACTATCTGAGCCTATTAAATATGTTATTTAAGTCTTCAACTTCTAAGAATTAGGTTGCGTATTTATAGTGTAATTCTTTAAATACGATATTCTTTTTTTAATGTTTATTTATTACTTCAACTTACATCTCCATCACAGTCCCCTCTCTCCTGCCCTTCTGATTCCACCTTCTCCTCCTTCTCCCACAACATATAATTTTTTTGTTTTGAGTAATTAGGTCAAAATTATGAAAATTATAAGTTATAACATATATTCTCAATGTCTAGTCCATACATATTTGGCAACTGATATTATTATTCTATTTTCTATCTATCTCCATGAGTTTAAAGTTCTATACCTAACTCAGTTTCCATTCTAACTTGCATTACCAACTTAAAAACATCTTTTTAGACTTAGAACACCCTTTTAATTCCTAAACAACTTAAAATTTAACTGTGAGACTATAACTATCTAGTCTTCAATCACATCAGAGAACTGAGAAGGATAAACATATCTGATTATACAGGAAGTGCAGAGCCAGCAGCTTCTAAAACCAAGAAATGACAGACAACTGGCTGCCTGGAAAGTCCCTAATTTCTCCCCATACATTAGAGCATCTATCTTCAGACTCTTGGCCCAGTATCTCGGACAGACATTTTTTTTTTAACAGGTATACCCATTTAATATAAGACAAAATACACTTCAAACCAAAGCTAATCAGTAAAGATAGGGAGAAACACTACATTCTCATTAAAGAAAAAATCCATCAAGAGGGCATTGCAGTTCTGAGAACATTTATTTCTTATGTCTTTTTGAGTGTAACCTTTTCGTTTTTTTTTTTTAATACTTTATTTTTTTTTCTTCAAGTTACATCTCAGTAACAAACCCCTCCCTATTCCCCCTTCCTATCCCGCCCTTCCACCCTCTTCCCCCCAGAGGTTTCCCCTTTCAGTCCAACAGATGGTTCCTTCTCTTATAACAGTAAGTATTATACAAAACAATAGATATAAATATGCCACATTTATGAGAGTAAATTGGCCCAGTATACCTTCCCAATGTCCAGTTTATACATATTTGGCCCCTGACTTTAACATTCTACTATCTAACCAACTCCATGAGTTTAAAGGTCTATATGTGACTCAACATTCATACTATCTTGCAACACACTTTTAAGAGTATCTTCTTAGATCTATAACACCCTCTTGATTCCTAAACAGTTCAAAATTTAACTATGAGACT
>CAJQZJ010032114.1:3352390-3390299 GCA_907164525.1 Lophiomys imhausi
TCAATGCCTATGTAGCCCAATATAATCTTAATATTACGTCCATATGCAAGGGTCAATACCATTGTGGCCAACTATAATCTTAATTTTGTATCAATATACAAAGATCAATACCGATGTAATCCAATACAATCTTATTTTTGCACAATAAACAATGGTCAATACCACTTAATTAATTGAAAGCAGAGTGGCCTATAAGAACTATGAGCAATTGACTATTTATCATACAGAGAAGGATAAGGAAAGAATGCAACATAATTACATCCACTGGACTAAAATTATGCACACTACAGATCTTCAGTCAAAGGGATTATGACTGATGATAGCTATAAACACATCCATAACCACTTCACTTAGCCCGTTTGGCAGCATCTCAATAAAATGTTGTTTTACTCTTAGGGCTTTTGTTTTGTGTTTTTACTTGCATAAACATTATTAAAATTATAATGTCCTAAGAAGTTCATAGATCCAGCCTTGCAGACTTCCTCAATAGCAGTTTCCTCAAAAGTCTACAACCACAGCAACTCAAAATCGCTAAGATTGTTCAGCTCCACAGACTACTCCAGCCAGATCTTCAGTAAAGCTCTGAAGATCAGCATCTGTCTATGAACTTCTTAGGACATCTAAATAGCTGAGCACAAAAGGACTGAACGTCAAATGATTCTATTAATATTTTTAACCATTTTTCCATTCTTATTTGGGCCCCAAACAGGTTTTCTATGTCCCAAATCAGCAGGAAGTTATTTTAAGAGAATAACATCCCATCCCCAGAAGGTGGGGAGGGTGTTTCCCCCCCCCCTTTGGCTATTTGATAGATAATAGAAAATTTTGTTATTTAGGGGAAAATACTACAAGCTGTTAAATGGTCTTGTTAAATGGGTTTTGGAGGTTAGACCCAGGGACTTCTCTGTTTTTCTTTTCTGTATCCTTCTTTCTCTCCTATATAGGAGTGAACAGACTTGAGAAAAATGGGACATAGACATAGTATAGGAAAGATCAAGGAAAAAGGACAGATTATTTAATATGGCCTTATATCTTTGTATACTGATACAAAATTAATATTGTATTTGGCTAGATTGGTATTGATCATTGTATATTAATGCAAAATTAAGATTGTATAGTACTACATTGGTACTGACCTTTGTATATTGATACAAAATTAAGATTATATTTGGCCACAATGGTATTGACCCTTGTATATTGATGTAAAATTAAGATTGTATTGGGCTACATCGGTATTGATCTTTGTATATTGATACAAAATTAAGATTATATTTGGCCACATTGGTATTGATCTTTGTGTATTGATACAAAATTAAGGGTAACGCTTCTCAAAGGTATTGTTCCTAGTAATGCTTAAAAATGAAAGGTCAAGTTTTGGCCTCTTGCTACCAACCATCATAAACTGTTTAGGATAATTAAGAAATGGAAACTAATAGTCATGAAAACGTGTCATTTTGTTAGTTACTATGACAGTCTATCACAGTTATTTTCTAAGCTATTCAGAAATCAAGTTGCTAAGAGACAAGCAATATTTGCTTATCTAAATATAAGAGATACATAGGGCATCTTCAAAAACCTCAACAGATCTGCAGAATATTGCATTCAAAGATGTTTTCTTAACTTAAGATTTTTTGATTTCGAGACATGTCAGCTCCTGACAGCACCCCCTATTCTACTCCAAGTAGAAGATGAGCATCGAAGAATCTCCAGTGGGATATGATTGAATTGGTGGTAAGCCTTTCTCTTGGCAAGAAAAACCCCTTGCTTCAACTGTAGACAGAACGCTGTCCAAAAAGGACAAAACTTGGAAGCAGATAAGTTGACAGCCTAGCTCTGCCAAGACAGGGTAGGTAAGTCCTTCATAATTCCTGCTCTACAATCAATGTCTGTCAGAGAAATGGGGCCAAATGGCTGAAGATTGATGATGTAATGTATGGAGAGAAAATGGGAACTGTCCAGGAAGCCACTGGTATGTCATTTCTTAGTTTTGGAAGCTGCGGATCCTGCCCTTCCTATATAATGAGATATATTTATCCCTCTCAGGTCTCTGAGGTGGTTGAAGAATAGATAGCTAGAGTCTCATAGTTAAATTTTGAGTATTTTAGGAATCAAGAGGGTGTTCTGGATCTAAGAAGATATTTTTAAATTTTTGAGGCAAGTTAGTATGAAAGCTGAGTTAGATATAGAACTTTAAACTCATGGAGATGGTTAGATAGTAGAATGTTAAAGTCAGGTGCCAAATACATATGGACTGGACATTGGGAATGTATGCTAAGCCATATAACTCTTATAATTGTGGCCTATTTATTTCTGTTGTTTTGTATTGTATTTATAGGGGAGGAGGGTGGAAGGGTGGGACTGGAGGGGGGAGTAGGGAGGGGATTGTGATTGAGATGTAACTTGAAGAAATAAAAAATAAATTATTAAAAAAATTATAATGTCAGGTCTGGAGAGATGGCTAAACATTTAAAAGCATATACTGCTCATGCATTGCTCTTGCAGAGGACCTGAGTTCCATGTCCAGAATCTAGGCCATATGGTTCACAACCAGCTAGCATTGGGTGATCTGATGTTGTCTGGCCCCCAACTGAAGTTATGTTCACTTACACGTACACACAGACAACCATGAATATTCATAACTAAAAATAAAAATGTTTTAGGAAGAATATAGTGATGAGTTTACATCATACACAAGTGATGTTGAAATTAAAACAAGACATAGTAATGTACTTTCTCTTCATTAAAAATGTTCTGTTGGGCTGCAGAGGTGGTTCAATTGAGTAAAAGAGCTTGCTGCCAAGCCTGAGGGCCTGAGGTCCCTGGGATTTACATGGCAGAAGAGAAAACAAACTTCCACAGTTGTTCTCTGACTTATACAGGTGTGACATGAAACATACTTGCTAACATATGTACACTCACACACATTAAATAAATAAGTCTAATAATTCTTTAAAGTTATGCAAACCAAAACAGAAATCTTATCAAAAACAGAAATCACAATTGAATGTGTTGGTGGTTCTAAGACAAGAGTTCAATCTCTGAGGAGTTCTTGGTTGTTCTACCCCAAAGTTCCAATCTGCATGGGGACTCTAAGAAAGCCCAGATTCAAGTTGATCATGAAGATGAATCTGATGGCCTGGGGCATTGTTGCTTCAAGGAATATACAACACAGGGAAGGATATAATAGTGTCTCTCCACAAGTGGAAAAATAGACTATGTGAGCATTATACATGCTATAAATTTTTAGCCAATGTAAATTCTAGAACTAAATTAGGACCTCTCATTTACACGAATTAGTTTTTCTGAAAATAAATAATCTAACATATATTATTTTTAACTTTAAAATATTTTTTATAATTTTATATGTTGATTATATATTTATGTATATATTAATCTTATCAATTTATATTGTTTTATTATATATAAAATACATTATTTTATAATTTATCATAGAATTGTAGAACATCTGTTATAACTGAGTTTTCTTAAGAAGAATATTTTCTTGATTACTACCAGAATTTACTTGTGGAAGAAAAAAGAAACCAATAAAAATTAAAGCTACAACAATATTATCAAAAGATACATTACATATAGTATGAAAAAATGATAAATCCAGTTATTTTGTATAGTTAATTCACATTATCAAATATTTTAAATCTAAACAGAAATCTCCCAATGTTTAGAAACATTTGATATAGCATTGCTTCCAATTTCTGCCATCTATCTATTCACTGTGTGACTTTGAAAAAATCATTTAACCTCCCTTGAGATACTTAAAATAATCTATTATAAAACATTATGACTTGGGCTGATAAGATGGCTCAAGGAAGGTGAAGGTGTGTGCAGGGAAGCCTGATAACCTAATTCAATCTTTGAATTCTATACGGTTCACAGAAACAACTCCCAAAAGATGTCCTGTGACTTCCACACATGGCCCTGCCATAAATAAATAAATGCAATTTTTAATTTGAAAATTCTCTGACTTATAGACCCATATTTCCACCTGGTCATTCAAAGGGACTGAAGTATATAATAAACCAATCTGGACAATCAGAATCCGCAAAAGGTTTTGGGGAGGCTGTATGTGAATACACATGTGTGCAAAATGAGAGTCTACATCTTCTATCCTCTTCTGCTTCTGAGAAAGGTGATCACTTCTCTCTCTGCAAATAAAAGGCAACAGGTAGTGAAAGCCTAGATCAAGGCTGAAGCACACTCTGTATATGACCTCAAAATCACTGGAAGATGCACTCGCACTTTATTTTATGAAAGTCCTGTATTTATCTGTATAACCTTCCCAGGAAACTATAGATAACAAGTTTTTAAAATTTATTTATTGCTTGTTTGTTTATTCAAGTTACATCTTGATCGAAGCTGCCTCCCTCCTCCCCACCTGGTCCCACTCTCCCATCCTCTTTCCCATTTCCCTCCTCTCCTTCTCTTCAGATGAGGGAGCGCCTCCCCCATTAACTCACCCCAGTTTGACCCCACCCAACACTGTATCAAAACGGATGCTGAGACACACAGCCAAAGAAAAAACAAGTTTCTAATGATTCAGAAACTGCTGATCCTTGGGCTGGAGAGATGCTCCAGCAGTTATGACTACTTATAGTTCTTTCAGAGGACCACAATGTTGTTCCCTGTTGGGGTAGTGTTAAGTATTCTAAATGTTAATTGGTCCTGTTTGCTATCTGTTACTTACATTGACTCTGATTGGTTAAATAAATGCCGAGGCCTGAGATTGGGCAAAGACAGAGAAAGTGGGACTTCCTGAGATTAGAACAGGAAGCCTGCCCTTTAGACAGAGGATTAAAGCATTCCAGCCAGCAGCAGGAAGAAGAAATATTCTAGCCAGGAGAAGCAGGAAGAAGGAGTTACACACCATGGATTAGAAAAAAGAACCTCATTCCACATGGCCAGGAACATTGGCATAGCGTGGAGAATGGCAGTCCAAGGAGACCTATGTATACATGAGGTCATATTTGGGTAATAGAATTAAGATCTAGCTTAGATGGGCTAGGATTACAAAATTCAGGCCAAGGCTTGTTAAAATCCATGTGGTGTCTGTATGCTCATTTATAAAGGCTGCCGAACAAATTAACAATAATCCAAATACTGAGTAAATAATTTAATTAGCCATATTTTCTACAAATGGTGCCCAATGTAATTTAATTAATTTTTATTTTTTTCTACAAATGGAGCCCAACTATGGCAATTAGAATCCATGCTTACAGCCTGAGAAGGCCCAGGTGAAAGCCAGTTTCCTAGCCAAAGAGCAGGGAACCAAACTCAAACACATTTCAAAGTTGCAGCTACCTTAACAAAAGCTGTTGCCTTGCAGCAAAGGTGGAGAGCTAAAGCTTAGCTCTCCTTACGTACTAAAAAACTGGAACCATCCTAAACAGAATTTGAGAGTGAAATTAATCGCCTAGGTTAAAAATGGAGGAATTCATAATGCCTCAATGCATTTGGATTCCAATTGAGTTTGTTCCTCTTAGCATGCAAATGATTTTACCCTGACAATTGTGGTTCTGTGTGTCTCTTTTGAGAAAGTTCAGGCTAGAATAGATTTAAAGGAAAGAATTTACAAGTGGAATGCTAAATTGCCAACAATGATAATGAAGGAAAGAGGGAGGCCTTTCCTGAAAAATAAGGCAAAATTGATGGCAGCTGGAGCTAGGAGCTCCCTGGCTATGAGGTGCTTCTCTGGGCTTCCTGGGAAGGGTCCACCAATGAAATACAGTCAAAAGTAGATTTTAAGGAATAATGAACAAAACCTTAATTGCAGCATTGGATGGCATGGTTAGACATACCCTGGCTGTGTCTTTGCTTGATTTTTGTTTAGATGTCTTTGATTTTCCTATTTCGGGAGGTAGAAAGGATATTTTTCTGGTTTTTGCATTATTAAAACATAAGAGTGTTGAGGGAAGGTATAATATTGTTTCTGATACATTGAATTCAATGCTGAGATCTGGTTACCGCCCCTTCTGAGGCATTCTCTTGATTGGTTAATAAAAGTCGCTTATGGCCAATTAGCTGGGCAGAAAGAGTATAGGAAGGCAGGACTTCCTCAGATCAGCACAGGAATGCGGCACACACAGAGACTCTCTCTCTGCCAGGAGACACAAAAGGAGACAGACGTCTGGAGAAGTCTGGAAGGTACTCACAGGCACATGGTGGTTTGGGGTTAACTTAGAGTAGCTAATTGAGAGTCTTCCCAGCTAAGGGCTAAGCGATTTTTATATTAAAAGTCTTGTTGTGTTTAATTATTGGGGAAAAGACTGCAGCAGCTTATAGGCCCTCAGTCCAAGCAGTCCCGGGCTGTTGGATTCCCAGACTCCCCTTGAGCCCAGGCGAATCTCCCGCCAAGCCACTGGTAATTCTACCGGCCTAATTTAACAACTTATATTAATTAACAGAGTTTAGGTTATAGGTGGTGTAGGCCATCTTTGGTCCCAGGGCTCTTTCTCCAGGATAAGTTAGTCACCTGGTTAAGGAACTCGGGCCAGGCTGCCTGCTCCTCTGCCAAGCTGCTGGCTATTCTGCTGGCCTAATATTACAGTTTATACTTACAAATAACTACATTAATTAATTAATTTGCAGTTTTCAGGTGGCTCCCAACATGGGGCGCTATTTGTAAAAAAAAAAAAAAAATTGGCTAATTAAACTATTTATCCAGTATTTATATTATTGTTAATTGTTCAGCAGCCTTTAATCCTTATTCCGCCAATATAAATGAGCACACACAGACACCATGTGGATTTTAACAAGCCTTGGCCTGAGTTGTGCAATCCTGGCCCATCTAAGCTAGCTCATAATTCTATTACCTAAATATGACCCGATATATACATATGTCCCCTTGGACCACCATTCTCCACACTAGCCAATGTTCCAGGCCATGTGGAATGAGGTTCTTTTTTCTAACCCATGGCATGTGTCTTCTTCCTCCTGCTCCTGGCTGGGATGCATTAGTATTCTGTCTAAAGCACAGGCTTCCTGCTCTAATCTCAGGAAGTCCCACCTTTCTCTGTCTTTGCCCAATCTCAGGCCTCAGCATTTTATTTAACCAATCAGAGTCAATGTAAGTAACAGACAGCAAACAAGAAAAATTAATTAACATTTAGAATGCTTAACACTACCCCAACATAAGAGATTTTTGAAGATTTTGGGCAGATTTCAGAATTGTCTCTACAGTTCAAAGTTTCTTTCTGGGTTACAGAGTTACTAATATCTGGGATTTAAGTGAATTATTTGATCAGGGTACTACTGGCACACACTCTTATTCCCTTAATCCCATCACACTAGAGGAAGAAACAGGCAGATCTCTGGATTCTAGACCAGCCTGGTTTAAACAATGAAGGCAGGGTGGGAACCCTGCTGAGAAGATAAGACTGCTTGCTAAAGACAGTCTAGAATTTAAAAAAAGACCCATTTTTTCCCTTGATGCTAAGTTTAATAATATCCTTACTGATCTAATGGATAAATACACATAATCTTAAATGTATGTAAAGAGAAAAGGGTCACAAGCCAGTGTCAGGTGTGGGGCTCCCACTGGAGAACTGATCTCAAGAGGTGTTTTGCCCCTAAAAGAAAAGTGTTAATAATCCACTGGGCATGACCGTACACACCTTTAATCCCAGCACTTGGGACAGGTAGATTCCTGACCTTCACTAAGGTCAGCCTGGTCTATAATGTGAGTTCAGGACAAGGTATACAGAGAAATCCTGTCTCAAAAGAGAAAGAGAGAGAGAGAGAGAGAGAGAGAGAGAGAGAGAGAGAGAGAGATTCTGTTACTCAATGTAAGGGCCCAGAGTTAGGCAGGGGAAGAACTTGCAAACAGTATACCTCCCACAGCCAACAGATAAGAAAAGCTTGACATAAAATTACATATCATTCAATTTTACTCCAATCTCTTTAAGAATGGGGTTTCCATGGGAGAATTGGAGCTCAAACTAATACAAAATGGTTTAATTAATGTTATTGTTTAATAAGGGTATTTCAATTATTTAAAATCATACCTTGATCTCAAAACTTGGAAGACAAGGACAAAACAGGCTCCTTGTATGTTCAAGGCCAATCTAATCTACAGAGCTCTACAGAGCAAATCAAGACAGCCCAAGCTACATAGAGAAACTCTGTCTCAATAAGAATAGATATATCCACATAGAAATTAAATCTCCAAAGAAAGGAGAAAAGGAAGGAGAAATATATAAATGCATAACTTTGATCCCAAAACATGGGACACAAAGACAGAGACAGATTGGTTCCCTTTGAGTTTGAGGCCAACCTATTCTACAAAAAGCCAGAACAACACAGAATAAACTTGTTTTAATCAATTAATAAATTTGTCAACTGTAAAGGAGAATATTTAAACTCCATTCAGTCTTATGCTGTATTTTCAATTTCAAATAGATTATATATAGCATATATATGTAATACTATTACATGCCATGTTTTTATATGGCATGAATGGAGACTTGCAAATGTCTTTCTGCTGTTCAAAGAACATAAGATATTCCTTAATTGATTTGTGCATCCTGTACATCCAAGGCATTTTGGTAATTTCAGAACTATATGTTACTTGTGAGAAATTATGTATTTTCAGAATAATGGGACCAGAGTCCAAAGAAGATAAGAAAAGTAACTCAAATGATCCAGCCTCATAGACTGCCTCAATAGCTGTTTCCTCAAAAATCTGCATCCAGAACAACTTCAAACAGCTTGTTGAGATGGCCCAGCCTCAAAGACTATTCCATTCAGGACTTCAATAGAGGCCTGAATTTTCCTACCAAAGTCCAGCTTCGAACTAAAAATTGCTCAGAACATTGAAATTGCTGAGCACATAGAGACTGGACAACAAATGTTACAATTTACTTGCTTAACCTTTTTTTTTTCCATTTTATTTGGGCCCCCAAACAGGTTTTCTGCATCCTAATTCAGCAGGAAACAGTTTTAAGAGAGCGACGTCTCATTCCCAAAAATGGGGTGGATCATTCTTTGTTCATTTGATGTGTTATAAATATTGTTTAGGGGAATGGTTACAAATTGTTATATGATCTTGTTAAGCAAGGTATAGAAATTTAGACTTGGATATCTCTTTTTCCTTTCTCTATCCTTCTTTCTCTTTTATATAGGAGGGAAAGACTTGAAAAGAAAAAAAAGAGGAATATATGTATATAATGTAGAAATGATAAGATATAAGGATAGATTATTGAATCTGCTCTGAAACTCAAAACTATTGTTATTCTTTAAATATGGTTATCTTTTGATACATTGGTATAGAATTTTGTATATTGATACAAAAATAAGACTAAGTTTGATTCATTAGTATAGAATTTTGTATTTTGACACATAATAAGTATATTTCAACTCTTAAATAATGTATTGTGCCTATACAAATCATTTAAAAGTATAGGTTTAATTCCAATCCTTTCATGGGTTGCTATTGCAATCTATTTAGGAGTCTGGGTAATACAGGCTAATTGCTGGCCAGTCAAGCTTCTGGTCATGTCAAATACTAGTCTTAATTTATCACAAAGTAGACTTAATAGGTTAAACAGATAGTAAACTGTTAAAATATACAGTTTGTTCATATAGATAGAAGATAGATGATAGATAGATTTATAAATAAATCGATAAATGTCTTCAAAAACCTCAGAGGCATACAGAAAAATGGCATTTAAAGATGTTTTTATTATTTTAAGAATTGTTTGACTTAAGACAGTCAGCTCCCGACAGCTCCCATTTGACTTGGAAGAAGACAATGAGCATCAAAAAGAAATCTCCCACCAGGAGATAATTCCTATTGGGCAAAAATGCCCCTGCTCTCTCAACAGACTATATACAGAGCTTAAATGCAGGTAAGTCGATGTCCTGATTCTGCAGAGACAGAATGGGAAAATCCTTATTATTTCCTGCTTCACAATTTAGTCTGTGAAAAATGATTGGCCACTAGGCTGAAGATGATGCTCCAACGATATTGAGAGATATTTGGGACTCTCTAGGCAACAAACTGTCATATTTCCTTTTGGAAGCTGCTCAATTATGCTTCCTAATCGCTCAAATAATAAGTTTATCCCTTCTTATGTCTTCGATGGGGTTGAAGGCATAATAGTTATAAAATTTCAATTGAACTTTAGTTGTTGAGGATTTAAAAGGATATTTTCAAGTCTAAGTAAAATCTTTAGGTTTATAAATATAGGATATGAATGAAATTATTTAGGTTCAGAACTTTAGACACACCAAGATAGATAGATGATTTTTTCTTCTTCAAGATTGCGTGATACAAATAGGCTAAACATTATGTGTGTAACATTTTTATATGGTTTTCTTGATTGTTTCATATTTCTTCTTATTGTTTTTACTATATGAGATAAAAAATTAGCCTTTTTATTAGACAAAAGGAGGGAATTGTTGGGGTAGTGTTAAGCATTCTAAATGTTAATTGGTCCTGTTTGCTGTCTGTTACTTACATTGACTCTGATTGGTTAAATAAATGCTGAGGCCTGAGATTGGGCAAAGACAGAGAAAGGTGGGACTTCCTGAGATTAGAACAGGAAGCCTGCCCTTTAGACAGAGGATTAAAGCATTCCAGCCAGCAGCAGGAAGAAGAAGATATTCCAGCCAGGAGAAGCAGGAAGAAGGAGGCACACACCATGGATTAGAAAAAAGAACCTCATTCCACATGGCCAGGAACATTGGCATAGCATGGAGAATGGCAGTCCAAGGGGATGTATGTATACATGGGGTCATATTTGGGTAATAGAATTAAGAGCTAGCTTAGATGGGCTGGGAGTGTACAATTCAGGCCAAGGCTTGTTAAAATCTACATGGTGTCTGTGTGTTCTCATTAATAATGGCTGCTTAAAGATTAATAGCCACCACAACAACAATAATCTAAATACTGGTAAACAATGTAATTAATTATTTCCATAAATGACACCCAATGTAATTTAATTAATTTTTTTTTTTACAGTTCCCACTGACTATGGGAGGTTAACACTCCCTTTAACCCCAGGGGATCTGACACACTCTTGTGGCTCTGTGGGAAACTTGCACACACAGCCACATACATACATACATACATAAATTCAAAATAAAAATAAGTCTTTAAAAACTATCATGTTTTTGTCTATGTGAATTATCTGTGTTCTATCGATGGGTGATAATTTTGTGGGAATATTGCTTAAGAGACTGCTTTCTAAGAGACAAGCAACATCTGCTTACCCTAATATAAGAGATAGATAGGGCCTCTTCAAAAACCTCAAGAGATCTGCAGAATATGGCATTCAAAGATGTTTTTGTAACTTTAGATTTTTTTATATCAAGACATGTCAACTCCTGACAGCACCCCCTATTCTCCTCCAAGTAGAAGATGAGCATCAAAGAATCTCCAGTGGGAGATGATTGAATTAGTCGCAAGCCTATCTCTTGGTAGGAAAATCCCCTTGCTCCAACTGTAGACAGAATGCTGTCCAAAAAGGACAAAACCTGGAAGCAGGTAAGTCGACAGCCTAGTTCTGCCAAGACAGGGTAGGTAAGTCCTTCATAACCCCTGCTCTACAATCAATATCTGTCAGAGAAATGGGGCCAAACGACTGAAGATCGATGCTGTAATGTATGGAGAGAAAATGCGAACTGTCCAGGCAGCCACTGGTATGTCATTTCTTAGTTTGGGAAGCTGCAGACCCTGTACTTCCTATAAAATCAGATATATTTATCCCTCTCAGGTCTCTGAGGTGGTTGAAGAACAGATAGAGTTTCATAATTAAATTTTGAGTTGTTTAGGAGTCAAGAGAGTGTTATACATCTAAGAAGATACTTTTAAAATTGTGCTGCAATTAGTATGAATGTTGAGTCAGATATAGAACTTTAAACTCATGGAGATGGTTAGATAGTAGAATGTTAAAGTCAGGTACCAAATACATATGTACTGGTCATTAGGAATGTACGCTAAGCCAAATAACCCTCATAACTGTGGCCTAATTACATCTGTTGTACTGTATTGTATTTATTATTATAAGAGAAAGAGCCATTTGTTGGACTGAAAGGGGAAACTGTAGGGGGAAATAAGATACACCTTAAACTTAAAAGAAAAAAAAAAAAGGGGCCGGGCGGTGGTGGCGCACGCCTTTAATCCCAGCACTTGGGAGGCAGAGGCAGGCGGATCTTTGTGAGTTCGAGGCCAGCCTGGTCTACAAAGTGAGTCCAGGACAGCCAGGGCTACACAGAGAAACCCTGTCTCGAAAAACCAAAAAAAAAAAAAAAGAAAAAAAAAGGGAAGAGGATGGGGGGTTGAGGGTGGGACTGGAGGGGGAATAAGGAGGGGACTGCGATTGAGATGTAACTTGAAGAAATAAAAAATAAAGGAAAAAAATAGGCAGTGGGTGGCTAGAGATATGACTCAGTAGTTAAGAACACTGACTGCTCTTCCAGAGGTCCTGAGTTCAAGTCCCACCAACTACATAACATAGTGGCTCATAACCATCTATAATGAGATCTGGTGCCATTATGTAGGCAGAACACTTGTATACAAAATAAATAAATAAATCTTTTAAAAAATTAATTAATTCACTTATAACTGGACTTTAGCCATATAGTACAGGATAACCATCCTACAATCAATAGACCCAAAAGAACAGGAGCATGGACTTATGGACTTAGTTACCTGTTAGTGGGACACTCCACCTTTGTAGATCTCCCATATATTCCCCCTGTGCAAGTGGAAGCCCTTAGACCTCATGTGACTAATGAACTGAGGGGGGCTGATACATGGAAGCACCCCACATGGGAGGGGTGGGATAGGTGGGAGAGGGGGTAGAGGGTGAGAGGGTGGGACCCAGATGGGGTGGATAGAGGGGGCCGTAATGGAGATGTAACTTGAAGTAATAAATAAATGTTAAAAAAAATAAATAAATAAATAAGAGACCGCTTTCATTTATCAATAAAATTTTAATAACTTATTTTAGCAATTAGTTTTATTTATAACTTTTTAAATTACCTTGTTTCTAGCTTTACTTCCAGCTATTACTTCCATAGAGATTGTCATTCATAGGAGCAACAGAAACACATTGGTCACACCTTAACACAAGTTTTAATCAGATAAAATGGGGAAATATCTTTTGTCAGTATCTCCTGAAAGTGGTTCAGCAAAGAGTTCTTCTGGCAATTTTAATTAATTTATTTTTAAGATTTTATTTTTATGTTTGCATGTGAATATGTGCATATCAGTATAGATGCTCAAGGGAGCCCGAAGAGGGCAACATAGGCCATAGAGCTGGAATTAGAAGTGATTATGAGGTGCCATGTGGCACTGGGAACTGAACTCATGTTGTTTGCAAGAGCAACAAGAGTTCTCATCCATTGAGCTATCTTTCCAGCCCCTCTTATGTTGCTGTAAAAATAACGTGCTTCCTTACTAAAACAGTAGCTTGGGATCAAAGTTATTTGAAAATGCTCTGTATCTTGCCTTCTCATTTATATTTTATTTATTTCATTTGTTTACTGATATCTATTACATTTAAAGAAAAACTAAAATCAATTTGAATTTCAACTTAGAATCTAAAAGAGGGATACATTCTCTGCAAATTACTTTTAAGCACTCTACTTTCTCAAGTGTGACAAATGTCCTTCAGAAGAAATGGCAGTTAGTTCTCTCCCTTTTCATTTCCTGTTTTTTCTTTTCTCCTCTGCCCTCCTTTCCTTTCTTTTCTTTTTTTCTCTCTCTCCCTCCTTCCCACTCTCACTCCTCTATTTCTCTCTCTCTCTCTCTGTCTATGTGTGTGTGTGTGTGTGTGTGTGTGTGTGTCTGTCTGTCTGTCTGTCTCTCTCTCTCTCTTTCTCCCTTTGTGAATCCCATGTTATTCCTGGAAAAAATAAGAAAAAATGTGAGTATGTAAGTGGCCATAAGTTGATGAACAATAAAGTATCAAGACGTAAGATAACATTTTAATGAGAAGCAATGGAGTCAAAATGCAACTGTATTTGATCATATTGAGGAGCTATGTGATTAATGACATTCTTTACAAGAGGCAACTCTCAGAGATAATTGGCAGTTGATTGATATATGAAACTAGTTTTATTTCCTGAAGGATTTTTTATTACAAAGATTTATTATTTGTATGTATTTAATATTCTGATATATGCATTATTGGATGACAACAGAAGCCAATAGAGGATGTTGGATTTCCTGGAGCTTGAGTTATAGATGTTTTTGACACATCCAGTGTGAGTACTAGGAACGATCTGTAAGAGGAGATAGTAAGTGTGAAATAACAGCCTTTGTTCTTAGTTGCTGAGCATTCTCTACAGCCCCCTCTTAAAGGGTTTTATCAATTATTTTCTTACTGGTTAGCTAAATTTTGATATGATATGCAAAGCTCTTGCAAATAAAAATAGAAATAAACTTGAAATAAATTTGGTTGCAAAATTGTCAGGATAGAGAGATGATAGACAAATAGATAGACTATAATATATTAGTTTACAATATGGATGTACAACTTCACTCTTTTCTGACCAATTTAGTGATATTTTATGGATAATTTCTATAATCTGAATAGTAAAAATATGCAGAAGAAATCCATTATTTGCTCTATCTACTTCCAGTAACAACTTTGATGTGAGAGTGTTAATTATATTGACTAGCTAGAAAAACAAAACAAAACAAATAAACAAAAAGATAACAAAGAAACAGAAATCCGAAAGCACAACTTGGGCCTGAAGATTGATGGGGAATCTAATAGTCATATGGATTTTTTTCAATTCAAAGTAAATTCCTTGTCAACCAGTATTATTTTAGTGTTTTATTTCCAACTTCTACAAGACTAACATGAATTCATCTCATCTGTGTAAGATTTCATTGTTTTTATTGTCAATATGTACATTCACATGTGTGAGTAGGTGTACATCAATGTGGGGGACAGAGATAGCCATCATGTGTGTTCCACAATTGGAAGATTATATTTACTTTTTTTTTTTTTTGGTTTTTTGAGACAGGGTTTCTCTGTGTATCCCTTGCTGTCCTGGACTCACTTTGTAGACCAGGCTGGCCTTGAACTCACAGAGGTCCGCTTGCCTCTCTGCCTCCCGAGTGCTGGGATTAAAGGCATGCACTACCACGCCTGACTTGTATTTATTTTATAATCATGATTATTATGATATCACTGGCTACATAGTTATTTCACACTTTTTTGTTGTTTCTGACATCACACTATGTGCTTTTGGCGGCTCAAACCCATTTATTCATAGTTGTTTTTAATCAGTATGTGGTCAAGAGGTGTTCCTTTTCAAAATATTTAACTATAAACTATAAAAAATAATCACCAGGTTCAAAATTGCAGCCACAGGTATTAACTTGTTTGGATATCATCAATGTCTGAATAATCAAATTATCCCAATGGACATGTATTTCCCAGATATGTAGGCAATCCATTTCATCATTTTTAATTTTGGCTTATTGTTCTCCTGGCAGGTTACATTATCCTGACTACATATTCATACTATCTTTCATCAAGTCATTTTTTTTAAAGCTTATCCATTATTTAAATGAAGTATGTCTATTTGTTTTATGTTTCTTATATTTTATTTTCTATAAAAATCATATAAGTAGGAAAAATAAATTAACTTTAAGCAAACAGAATTACATAGACTGTATTTCTGCTCTTTCCAGCCAATGATATGTTTGAACACAATCATGCGCTAACAATATGTAACAGAAATAAAGTGAACAAAAGAGAAAACCTCTTTTAATTGACCAAGAAAATGATGATACAAATTTGTACACTCCCAATTTTCAACATATTCTTCTTAATTATGAATGACATGGCTGGGTAGAGATGTGATATAATGGAGTATAAGGTAAAAAAAAAAAAAAAATCTGAGCTTTCTTCTACAATTTTAAAACCCAACAGTCGCTGAGTTTTCCCCATGCTCAAGACTTGAAATCCCACCAATCCACACCCTGGAAATTTCTACCCTGGAAAACGCTGCCCCGAAGAAACTCTATATAAGCCCTGCCTCATATTCAGTCCTCTGCTGCTTCTTTCCTGAACAGAGGCAGCAGCTCTCTTGTGTCTTTCCCATTAAATCTCGTGTGAGTTTTTTTGTGCTTTGTGACTGTTTTACTCCTTGTCTCCTACTGCCAGGAGCAGGGGATATAGAGACTGAAATGACTACCTCTTGTAGCCAGCCAGGACTTCAAGGGAGCAAGGGGGACACGAACTCACCAAGAAAACTAGGGACTCAAAATTTGCCCTGCCTAAAACATGTGCAGGGATAAAGATGGAGCAGAGTTTGAGGGGAAGGCCAATCGATGACTGGCCCAATTTGAGACTCACCTCATGGGAGAGAGCCAATCCCTGACACTATTAATGATACTCTGCTGTGCTTCCAGGCAGGAACCTAGCATAAATATCATCTGAGAGGCTTCATCCAGCAGATAATAGAAACAGATACAGAAACTCACAGCCAAACATTAGGCAGAGCTCAGAAAATCATGTGGAAGAAATCTCTTACCCAAAAGGACAATTGGCCTCAATACCCACACTGAACCTATAATCTGAGATCTTTCAGTACCTAGGAATTCATTGATATAATTACCCACATCAGTTTTTCTTCATGATAAATTCTGAATAAGTGTACTCTGATAGACATGTTTTAGGAAGGTAAAGACTGTGTGTTATATAGCTATTACTTCTAGTCTGAAGCACTCCCGTCCCAGAGTAAACCTCCTTAAGATTCAACAAGTAAACAACACTTACAAGTCTCAGGACTCACAAGGCTCTTCCTGAAGGTTACACAGATATTAACAACTGTTCGAGAGACAGGTCTCTCTAATATGTCAACTCGGCTCAAAGACATTCAGGGAGCTCTCGGGATATAGTTTTTATGAGTCATCAACCAGAGATAGGTTTTGTGATGAGACAGTTACCTTTGAGTCACCCATGTCTGTTTTGGTAAGTAATCCCAAAGGACTAACGAGCTCACTAAGCTAGACTTAGGTGAAGCATTTTGTTTGCTCTGTAATCAGTGTCCTATCTGGAGTAAACAGGCATTTGCTTTTATTTCCCCAGAAGTCATACAACATGACCTTGGGCCTAGCTGGGGGCACCCTTGTCATCACTGTTTCCAGACTCCACCCTCTACTAAGCATGTACTGTATGATTTACTGTAGGAATCACGGTCTTCAACTCCTTCAAAACCAAATCTCTTATTTCCATACCCACATACACCATCAGCATGCACCTCTAGCCCCTCTATGTGCAGACATTCATGGTTATAAATTCCTTTTCTTGTCCAACTGACTTTTACATTCTAGCTCTCTGAACATGCCAAGGTTAGTGGTGGGCCAATATGCATGAAAATAAATAAATAGATAAATAAATGAAATAAATAAAACAAAATCACAAAGCATTTCATGTCTTTTGGATATTGTGGACTTGCTTTGGTTTGATGTGCTGTTGTTATTGTTGTTTACTAGGGACCAGGTATTGCTGCACAGTCCCGGCTGGCCTTATGATCCCCTTGCTTCTGCTGCCCAAGTCCTAGAATATCAGGTGTGCACCACACTCACTCCCAGTAATTCATGCCCTTTGATGGCAGACACTACGATGACTGCTCACTAATAGACACTGAGTGCTAAAGACTGGTTTCCTGGGTAATTGGGGATAATTTGAAAGGTGTGAGGAATGTGAATGCTGGCGCCAAGCTAGACAAAGGTCATTGGGGGGTGGGGCCTGTGTAGAGTATAGTGTCCACACATGCCCCAACTTCCTTGCTTCCTGGGCACTGTGAACTGAGCAATTTCTCTTCTTACCTTTCTGCCATGATGTTCTTCTTCATGGCTCAAGAAAAAAACATTTAGATGTACATGGACTGGTATTTCTGAGAGAATAAGTTGGAGACTTAAATGTTCCTTCCTTCCAATGGTTTATCTCAGTGTAAATAGAATAGATAGATATAAATAATTTTGAAAATGACTAAATTATTATAGATCAAGGAAGTTATTATTCAAGTGTATATTGTCCATGGGGTATGTAGTTTGTGAGCCTGGCCTAGAATGGGGAAAATGCCTTTAGGAGAAACAGACAGAACTGAAGACTATTGGGTTTTTTGGGTTTTGTTTGTTATTTGTTTGTTGGTTGGTTTGTTTGACTTGCTTGATCTTTTTTTTTTTTTTTGGGAGGGGTGATTTTTTGATTTTTGATTCCCACGAACCAGATGTAGTAAATTGAATGGCATGAATACTGTACAAACATAAATTACATAGACTAGTCTTGAGAAAGTAGAGTTCGATTCAGAATCTGAAAGACAACTAGTAATATAAAGCAGAATTTCACACAAAGCTTTGCAAACAGCTCTTTGGGATTGCACATGGCCTTATGGAGCCAGACAGCATTAAGAATACAGAGCCATCTGCAAGTCAGTGTAAATGACAGGGAAAGTGAGGTCTTGCTGTGAGGATTCACTAGAAAGGCCTTGGCCCCTCAATTCCTGATATTCCAGAAAAGGCCTGGAGTCATGATCACAAATCAGTGAAAAACCATCAATTAGCTGAAATAGGATTTAAAATGCTTTTTATAGAAACAGTGATCTGTTAGAAATGTGATATGCATAAAATAAACAAAATAGGTATACATATACATATTTTTGCACATATATGCACACTTATATACAAATATACACATTTACACATGTATAGGATGATACACACACATAACTGCATAGCAGTTTCTTCTGAGATTAAAACTTTCTATCTTGGAGGGTTCACTAAAACACAGGAAATGCAAACAATGGATGTTATAGAAGATGAAGCATTATACCTGCAGGGAAGTTCATTAAGCTCAGGAAGTAAACAACTCCAAAAAACTCAAAGTCCCTGAAACAAACTAAATTCACCAGGCCCTTTCCTTTCAAAGCATATATAAAGTATAAGAACTGCTGAGAGACTCTCTCAGCAAGCTAAGCTTCCTTAAAGTGGTTCAGACTACTTAAACTACCCGGAAAGGACATCTTCCAACTGGTTGAACTACCTAAAGGCTGTGCAGTATGCTCCAGGTTTCCAGATTTTGTGAACTGCCACCTATGTTTGGGTTGGCTTTTGTTGATGTAGCTATCTATGAGTCATTTCCATGCCTATAAGTAATCCCAATGAAACTCATTGTTTCATCAAATTTAGACTTTGGTGGTATCCATACTATGTTCTGTAATTGATTCCCTATTTGGGATGTAGACATTTGTTCAGATATTCCTAGGAATAGTGTCAGATAACATATGTATATATGCAAATAAATACAAATGCACACACACACAAACATATTGTGGTGTTGGTTTTAATTTTACATTTTACACAGAATGACACAGAAAAAGCAGAAAGTGATTCTTAGTAATGGATTGTCTATACTGGGCTGGCTACAGGATTGATGTAGGAAGAGCCAGCCCACTTTCGGTCCAGCTCATTCCCTTAGCAGGGTGTCCTAAGAGAAAACAAGCTGGGTACAAAGAAGCAAGCAAGCCAGCATGAATGCATTTATTTCTCTTTGCTCTTGATTGTGGGTGTGGCTTGCTGTTTGAGGTTCCAGAGTGATAGACCAGAATTATAAGGTGAAATAAGTTGTTTATATTGGGGAACTTTTATCACAAGAACAGAGATCAAACTATGGCTCATATACTTGCACACCCATGTATTTATAGAGAGATATGTAGTAACAGATAAGCAAACATGCACACATACACATGTATATACATATACAGGCACATATAGGTATGTGCATACATGTATATTTGAAAATTATACAAATATAGAGCAGAGATAGGAGGAGAGAATGCAACTTTGCGTATTGTGTTAAAAGCACAGATGAAAGTGCTCAGGATGTCTCTGAGAGACTAAATACTAACCCCTTAAAGATGCCTCCATACTAATGCTCAAATCCTGTAACTATGTTCCCTTAAAAAACAAATGGAATTTTGCAGGCATGATTAAATAAGGAGTGATCTCTAAATTAAAAATAAAACTACACATACACAAAGAAATCCTGACTTGCCTGGATCATTTGAAGGTATGTAATCACTTTGTTTCCTTTTATAAGGGAAAATAGAAGAATCAGATGATATAAAGAGATGGAAAGATCTTGTATTTATGGCTTTGAAGTTGGAGGGTGATTCCATGAAATCAGGAATGTAGGCAAACTATAGCATTAGCACAGGTGCACATGATGAGACTTAAATGAATTTAGGTAAAACATAAAATGAATAAAAATAAGTTGAAGAGGCTAGGCATTTCAAAGAAAGTGGGGAGGAGTATATGGTCAGGTTTGGAGGGAAGAACTTGAAGGAAGAAATGTAATTATAATTTCCAAAAAAAATTTTTTTTGATGAGTTGAACATAGACTAAGCATGGCAGACAAGAAAGGGAAATTTAAAAACAATGTCTAGCAACTAGTGGTTCAAGCTTTGACTGAGTTTGGGAACAGTAACAAAGAACCTGGATTTGGAGCAGGGTGACCACAAGCTTCTATTTTGGTCTTACTGGGAATTAACTGTCTCTTCAGTCTTCAAAAGGAAACACCCAGCAGGCCATTGGGATAATGCTGTTAAATACCAAAAAAAGAGCTCAGGAGATTAAAGATAATCATAATGGGGGGGCGCGAGGAGGGAGGGAAATTGTAATTTCAAAGAATTCATGGAACAGAAGCACGAGGAGCAAAGCAGGTATATAGCCTTAAAAGAAATGAACAAGATGTAACTGGTATGATGCTGTTTTCAAGTTGTTTGGCAATGGACAAGAATTTAGGTTATAAAATCAAGAAAAATTGTAAATGTTTTTTTGTAGTTGTTGCTGATGTGACTTGTATTTTAGTTAGTTTCCACATCACTAGGACAAAGTCCCTGACCCAGCAAGAGGAGGGGGTTTGACAGCGCAGTCTACAGCAAGCAGGTACGGTGGCAGAGAGGGGATACAGTTACAGCACAGGGTCATAAACTGCTCACTTACATCTCTGTAGATCAGGAAACAGGCAAGGAACTCAGTTCAGAACCGGGGCTGGCTTGTAACCCATCATCAGGCCTGTCCTAGTGACCCATTTCCTCCAGTGAGACATTCCATAGCTGCAACTCATTTGAAACTTTAATAATCAAATGTGCATAAATAGGTAAAAATGAAATAAAATGATCATATTTTTTTGTTTTTGTTTTTTTTCAAGATATGGTTTCTCTGTGTAGCCCTGGCTGTCCAGGAACTCACTCAGTAGAGCAGGCTGGCTTCAAACTCAGAGATCCATCTGCCGAAGTACTTGGATTAAAGATGTATGCTACCACCTCATGGCTTAAAATTGGACTCTTTTTGATGCATATCATTGTTAGTATGTTTAATAAAGTTAAAATGAAAGTGGACTGAGGAGATGAATCAGTGGCTAAAATGCTTGCTGTGCAGGAACTAGGACCTGACTTCAGAATCCGTGACCTCACTGAGAGCTGGGTGTGGTAGGTAGCTCATGTCTCTCAGTGATCTTATCCTTCCCAAGGAGAGAAGTGAAGGAGAGACAGGAGAATCCCCTACAATCTTGCAGAGTCAGAGAGCTGTGAGCAGGTCTTGTGCATTCATGTGCAGTCATGTGCAGTCATGTGCAGCTGTGAGCAGGTATGAACAGGAAATCCAACTTCAAACAAGGAGGTAGGTGGAGACTGACAGCTGGGATTGTCATCCTCTGAGAGCCACATTTGTGCCATAGCACAAACACAGGGTGCTTACATGAACACATAGACAAAAATAGAAGTTTTTAAAACACCTAGCCAGGCGTGGTGGCACACACCTTTAATCCCAGCACTAGGGAGGCGGAGGCAGGTGGATCTCTGTGAGTTCAAGGCCAGCCTGGCCTATAAAGTGAGTCTAGGACAGCCAGGGTTAAACAGAGAAACCCTGTCTTGAAAAACAAACAAACAAACAAACAAACCCTAATAAATAAAAAGTGTAGTAAATTTAAATCCATAGAGTTTCTCATTTCCATTATTTAAGAACTTCATTGCCTTTAATTTATATGGCATCTTTCAAAACATAAGTGACATTTAACACTAATCAGCTTTGTATATAAATTTAACTGTCATCTTTGTATGCTTGATAAATATATATATGCTTATCCTTTGCTTAGAGATGGAAAAGGGAAAAAAAAAACATTGGCACAAGATCTGCTCTAAAATTATGCAGGTTGGGTCAACATGTTCCATATTTATAGGCTCAGCTATACTTGATTATATTGCATTCAGTTTCTTGGAAGAGAGCTAGGTAATTGATTATGTTATTGTTTAAATGAAATGCCACTGAAAATAATAATTTAAAACCAGTAGGAACCACCCCTACAATGCTGTACACAAAAAGACAACTCAAGAAGAAATCAATGTCATTGAGTAAAAAGACAAACCTCTATTGGCAGCAGCTATATAAATATAGCCATTGAGGGCTGTTTGCCATTATTAATTACTGTCCTATAGACCTTGCTGTAGCCAGCATGGGAGCTGGGGTATACACAGATACTTGATACTGTACTGAGAGTTTGTTGAGCAGCCAAGCACCAAGTTAAATTAGAGATTCTTTCTCAGACAAATAATACAGATAATATCAAAGCAGGACACCCAGAATTGCCCTCTCATTCACAGGCATTTGTCCCACACATACAGTGGCATAACATCGAGCAAACATGCAACACCTCTACTTGTGTGCATGCATGCACATGCACATGTGCACGTACACACACAATTTAAAAATAATATATACATTATATGCTATGAATGTATAATTATATATATGTATACATATATATGATCAAAATATATTTGGTATTGGCAAAGGAGAAGATAAAGCAGAATTAGAATGCTGTGAAGGAATATCTAGTAGACAGTAGGCTATATTAATGACACTGAGATCCACCTTCCTGTCTACACAACACAATGTTGCTACCAGTGCTCAAAGCTAATGCCTTTCAAACTCTGAGTTTGTGGTAAAAGTCCCTAATAAAGTCACATAAAATGTGAACATTTTAAAATATTATGATATTATTCTGGGCTTGGGAGAAGATTCCACAGTTAAGAGACAAAGGGCTTTTGTAGAATACCCAAGCTTAATTCCCAGCTCCCACATCAAGGGGTGAACACAAGCCAGTAACTCTAGCTCCAAGAGACTCAATATCCTCTTCTGGTCTCTGTGAAAACCTTCCCCCGACCCATACACGTGTTTAAATTGTAATAGAAATACATCTATAAAAGCATAGCACATATTAGGAAATTAAGCAACCATCTTTCATCATATAAGCAGGCTCTGTAATCTCCCACAAGAGTGTTAAGGTCAGTGATACTGTGTGTCAAGACAGTGTCAAGACAAAGCTGAAACTTGATCACATGGCCGGAAATGGGTTGGGAACAGGAACTGCGACACCCTGTAGAACAGCCAGACCAAGCACATTGATGACAAGATCTAAAATGGCTGCTAAATTGGTCACTAAAATGTCTGCAAAATCGGCTGCTAAAATGGTCTTTTTCTTCCTATAGAATTGTTTTACAAGTTAAAGCCTGATGTTTACATTAAAGAGAAACATAAAGTTACTAAGGATGACTTTTACAGAATTTGACAGAATTCAGATTAGCAAAAAGGTTGATTTTGCCAAATGTCCTGTACTTTTAAAAAATATGATATCCAGTATCTAATGGATACATTTTGCTAAAAATAAACTTTCTAATCTTTTCTCATAGGATTTTTTTGTGTGAACAGCTTATACCTACACATCAATTCTATTTAATTTTGTTCCAAATATACATAACTCCTTAAATATACAAAATAGAAAGATGAAATATTTGAATATTTTTATTTTTAGTCTGATGTGGTAGCATATAATGACTCTAAATTTCAGGAGCAAAATTATAACTAACTATTCCCTAAGGAAAGAATATGCTCACTAAACATTTTTCTTTAGCCTAGCTGTGGATGTCCTTGGGAATTGTACCTGAAATACAAACAACTGTACATAAGTGGAACAAATTCAGAGTTGTGGAAGCTAGATGCATTTTTTTTTAATTTGTCACTGTCTTCTTCATAGAATTATATATTTACAAATAAACTTTTGGTGTTAGTGATTCTCTTTTAAAACAATTAGAGACCATACGAAAACAGAACAAAGAAGATTCTTGGAAATGAGAAAATCTATCTTTAGATGCTGAGTAGCTCTCAAATAGGAAGATCACAAGGAAAAATTAATATGTAAATGTGGGAAGGGGCCTCATAGGAAGAGGGGTACAGGAATGGGTGGGAGGTAAGAGAGTATGAAGGTGCCATAATTAGAATGTACTATGTACATGTATAAAATCAGCATTATGGAACAAAGAGGAAGTTCACAAGAGACAGCCCTGAAGACATAAGTATTTAGGATGTTTTAAGTCACAGGAAGCTATTATTTTTAGTTTTCTGTGAGACAGGTATTCATGGGTACACAATTACATGTATGTACCTGTTTGTGTCAGACCAGGGGTTGGTGTACAGATTTCTTTCATGATTACTTTCCATGTTATTTTCCTGAGACACAGTAGCTCAGTACACCTGGAATTACCAAATTGGTAACTGGTCATTTGACCAGTCTAGCTGACTATAGAGCCCTAGCAATCTCTCTGCCCCTGCCTTTCCAGTGCTAGGATTGTTATACCCAGGCTTTTAAAAAAATTAAAATGTGAGTACTGGACATCAAACTTTCAGCTTGCACATTTTAAGAATCTGAAAGGGCATAGGAAAGTGCCACCTTAATCACAGTTTTCTTGGGTGGGTTTCATTTCAAGTATGGAAGAGATAGCCTATTATGCAATGCAGTATGAATTCTTAAGTCTGAGAAGGCCTTAATCAGACAATCACAAATTTGTATCTTTGCAAACTGATGAGTTCTCTACAAGGAAAAGAGTCACAGAAAGATAGGAGAAGCTAATCTGGGGAATAGAAGAGTTTCCTGAGAAATCATGCCTGATTTATCAGAGTAGAAGAGCATTTCAGGAAAGAAGATAAAAACCATCAGGACACAAAGTTTTTGTATGTGTGCATACCTGATGAAGATGGAAGGTATGTGATTCCCTGGACCTAGAATAGCAGGTGGTTGTGAGCCACCCTATGTGCCTGGCACCTAAACCCAGGTTTTCTACAAGAGCAATATAAACTATTAATCCTTGATCCATCTCTGGTCCTTAAAGATCAGTCTTACATCATGTACATATAATACATCAGTATACATATAATATACAATGCTAACACACTTGTATATTATATCACAGGAAGATGATTGGAAAATTATGTAGGTCCTAATTCCCAGTCTAGAGTTCTGGAACACAGAAAGCTCTCTCGTGGTTGAGAATCTATAGATTGGAGGCTGGTAGGGGATATCAGAAATCAAGGCAGGGAATGAAAAGTCTACTTTCAGGTATTTGTTTCCAGGCATTAGCCAACACATGGCCACCAATATGTCTAGATGGTCAGTCATATTCTGGTAGATACAAACTTACAATTTTAGTGAGAAAAGGTCCACTTTCTGGGCAGGAGCTGTGAACTATACAAGAATGAAGAACGCCAGCTAAGCAGCAAGCAAACAGGCAGTAAAGGCATGTTTCTTTTCTTAATCCCACCAGTTGAGAATAAGACCACTGCCTCAATTTTTTGAACCAAATTTGAAGCAAGCTTTATTAAATAGTGGCCAGGGCAATGGATACCAGCCAGGTCCATACCTAGGATTCCCAGAGAATACCCACGAATTAGGATTATGTTAGTCAGGTGCTTATATAGGCAAAACCCACTAAGCTATATACTTCTTGCTGTCATCCAATCAAGGTCAAACATACACTGTGATGTACTTTCTGCCTATGTACAGTACCTTCCACCTACCTGTTATCAAGCACATCCTGTGAAATTGGGACAGCTAGACTTGTTTATGAAAGTGAAAACCTGTGGCTTGTTATCTTTTATGGAAAACAACCCCCAGCATTCCACGATGCTATCTGTCCTTGGACAAGTGTGGCTAACATGTTAGAAGCAATTTTGTTGTGTGTATCTCTAAAGCAGAGTGAGTAAACTTAAAACATGACTTTTGCCTTCACACTTTCTCTCTGCCCTTGACTATGAATGTAATAGAACAAGCTGTCTCAAGTTCCTGCCTGTGTGGCTTTCTTGCAAAGAAGTACTGGAACCTGGAATTGTGAGATAAAAAGATAACCTTCAATTCCCCTGTTTTGCTTTTGGCCAGGATATTTTATCACCACAACAGAAATGAAACTAGGATAGATCTCCAGCTTGCCTACTCTGATGTCTTTTTCTCTCTAACTCAAATAAATTATTCTCCAGTTCCCTTCTGGGTGTGTTTTAAAATTCTTTTATCCATGGAACCAAGAATCTACAAGAGGGACTCTGGCTCTCAGTGACAAAATTACTAATTATGTATTTTTATTCAACTCATCTAGAATCAGGCCCTTTTTTTCTAGTGTTTTATATCAACATATTTATTCAAAGCCATAGTTTTGATCTTTAAAACAGGTCGGTGAGATTTTTTGACTTGACATAACAGCCCCATACTGTTAATTTGCCCTGGATTCTGCTTCTTTTCTATTGACTGTGGAGAGGCCATTTGATGATGGGCAAATGAACAGCCAACAGAAAAGAAGCAGAATCCAGACATGCATGTAAATCTAATCTCTTCATGTCTCATGTTATTATTGCATGTAAGTCTAATCTCTTCATGTCTCACCCTTATTATTATGAGGCATTTAAATGGACATTATGTCTTCTTCCAACAGTACCACTTCCTGTTTCTATTAAGTGTGTGATATATTGTCTTAATTGTCAGCCCTACACTATTAACTGAAGATTAAAACTCAGGCTCTTCTGTCATTATTTGGAGATGTAAGTCAAGTTTATATCATGTGATGTCCTCAACAAACACTTGCATGTGCTTTGCAGCACATGGACTAGAATCCTTCCCTAACCTAAAGATCATGCCATCTATAAAAATAAAGATAAGAATTAAGTAAAACAAATGTTATTTACTAATAATAGCAGTAGGGATAATCCCTAAAGCACCTGCACAAGATCACTCCAGTCTACATTTTGACATGGGGCAGGGTGGGGCTCCAAGGCCACAGCTCTTTCTGAATAGTTATTGATAGCTGATGGCTGCTGAGGGAGCAAGAATCATCTTCTAAGCTATTTAGGGCTATCTTTTCAGATGGGTGAGTCTAAGGAATGTAAGTAATGTCTCTACCTTTAGGTGGAGACATGCTCTCTTTTAATTCTTTAATGGTTGATTCAGTGAGGCAGGTCAAGGACCTGGTAGGAGACCACCTCTGAGAAACCAGATTCACTTTAACATAATGTATTTTTCCTTCCCAGAATTCCTGGTACCTAGTGAAAGCCTTACTTACAAGCCAAGACAGCTAACCACCATGATGATTGGATAGGTCTTCCTGTGGTCTGACTCAGAAAGTATTCCTTTCACCTCTTCTGACTTTTTCCTTTCGGATGCTGTCCAAAGTCCAAGTATGGTTTTCAAGTTCTCTACCTAATGTAAGTGGCTGATCTCCTTGCTACCTTAACTGAAGGAGTAAGGAAACCCATTAGATGACTACCAGCACCCACAGTACAAAATGTAATAAATAGATAAAAATAAAATACTATGTTAAAACAAGAAATGATAATGTTAAGTGACAAAGAACCCTGCAGAAAACTATATTTTGGAAATGGAGAGAGATAGATTGATTTAAAATAAGACAATGAGGAAAGGTTAGCAGCAGAGATGACGGATAAATGAGATCTGACTCAGACAGGGGCGCCATGTGAATTGGTATACGGGCAGACATTACAGCAAAGGGAAGAGACAAATTAAAAGGTATGTCCAATATGATTGAATAACAAGAGGTCACTGAAGGATGAAGGTGAGAGAGGAGAAGAGGAAGGTAAGATGCGACTGTTCTCAGAGCATTGTTGAAAGTTCACATGATGGAGTGACAGAAGGATATAGGCAGATAGGAAGAAAGGGACAGCTCCCTAAGATGTCCTTCATGAGAAGGGCTATGGGAAGGAAAAGACCTATTTAGACACAAGCTCCGAAGCATGACTATAAGAAAAACAGGAGAACCTAGAGCCTCCTGGGCAGATCCAGACTCCTTGTTTCCCTTCCTATTCAGATGGGATGTCAGCCTTCCTCAAACATACTTTTATTTCTTTGTGTTATCTTTTGGTCATTGTCTTTCCCATACTTTCCTTTGTTGTCACCAGACAGTGAATTCTTTCCCTGTCCTACAGAGCAAGCTTAGTTAACCTCACAGCCCTGCTACAATAATTACAGCACAGAAAGAACTTATAAATCAGTTACTCTGGGGCTGTAACCACCAGACTTGCTTCATTTCTCAATCCTCCAAAGACCCAAAAGCTGTTTCTTCAAAGTGCTTCAAATACCAAAGCAGTAAGGGATCCTGGCTCTATGATTAAATGTTAACCTTTGAGCACTGTTCTCTTCTTGTCCTCTTGTTCTAAGAAGAAACCCTGACAGTCAACAGAAAGGAATATGCCAGGATGTTCAAAACGGAGGATGCTGTCCTTCCAAACCCAAGCTGTGAGAAGGGAACTCTCTACTGGATAGACTGATTTTTTTTTTTTAATTTGGAAACTTTGTCTTTGGAAATTTTCCTTTGGAAACTCAGATTGAGTAATATCAGTAGGAGGGAAGGGAGGTGCTGGACCTAATTAAGAAAGATGGGATTGGTGAGAGGGGTCAATATGTACTGTGTACAAGTGTGAAATTGTCAAAGAACAAATTTTAATGAGGATATTTTCTACCACGATTGAGGTGAGGAGGTACAACACTAATTACATACACCTTGTCTGTATCCATTTGCACACTTCCATCTTCCCCATCCAAAGCGCTGGAAATGTGGAAGATAAAAGACAAAAAAGGTCAGACAAAACCTTTCAGGAGTTGATTCTCTCCTTTCACAATGTGGATTCTGGTGGCTGAATTCTTGTGCTCTTTCTTATCCACTGAGCTCTCTCATCAGGTCAAATGTTTGAAATATTTTCAATTATCATTTGTTTGGGATACTGGGGAATGACATTTATTCATGCATGTATATGGTTGCCTGTGCATACGTCTACACATGTGTGCAGAGCTTGGCAGTCAAGCTCTGCTACTGTTTCTTAGATGCCGTCCGCCCTTGGTTTATGAGACAGGGTCTCTCACTGGCCTGGAGCTCATGACTTAGATTGGGCTGATTGGCCAGAGAGCCCCAAGGATCTACCTGTGCTCATCCCTTGATTGCTGAGTTTATAAATATGCACCACTATATCCAGTCCTTTATTATTATTGTTTATGATGTGTGTGCTGGTGGATCAAACTCAGGTCATCATGCTTGCAATACAATTGCTCTGTAGAATAATCCAACTCTCCAGCTCTGGATATAACATTTCTAGGAGATGCATAATTTTTAATAAACATTTCAAATTTTCAATTCTTTACCACGATTTCTCATCCCATGTAGATTTTATTTGTCTATCCATGCAGTTTCTTCTTTGTTTGTGTATCAACCCAGGGCCTTCTAGGTGCCTTCTAGTACATTTTCACTGTACTGCTTCCCAGCCCGTGGGGCCTCACTATTGTAGCTCATATTGGCCTTAGACCAATTACTTTCCTTCCTCTCCATCCTGATTCCCAGAACAGGGGTTTCAAGTGTGATCCCTTGTAACCACCTACACCAAGTGGATTATTTAATTTTATAACTTCACAGCAGCCTTCAGTACTGGAAGGGTCTCAATAATCATGCGTCTGTACCATTCAAAGTGTGGTTCAGGAGTCAAGAGTATCCTCATCACCTACCAACTTGTTAGAAATGGATTGCTTCAGTCACACTTCACTCCTAATCCATGCTCCCAGAAACTCTGCTGGGCATCATTACAACATACTGACTCCTTTTGCTAGTGGTGGCATAGGGTTTCCTTTTGTTGTTCTTCTGTTTTCCTTCTTCAGTCCCAGCTAATTATTTTCCTCTCCTTTTCCTTATATTTCATGGTCTTTATCAAAACTAGCTGCTGCAGCACATGGTAGAATAGGTATTTGTTGTATGTGTTCCGTGTCTATGTATGTGTGAGAGTGCACACTTGCTACAGCACACATGTGGAGGTCAGAAGAAAATTTGAAGGAGCCATTTCTCTCTTTCCATCATATCTGTTTTGGGACTTAAACTTAAATGGCTTTACCTTCTGAGTCATCTCACCAATTTGTCAATATGTTTTTAACAAATGGAAATGTTGCAAAGAGAGAAAAAGAGCCATGTGCCCTACCTCCAACAAGGAAATGGCAATGTGTGCATGATGTCTGTGTTTGTAAGCTCCTCTTCATGAGTTCAGAGAATTGAAAGTCTCACTTTCAATAAAAGTGAAAAAGATAAAGGGCTTGGGAATAGTTTACATTTCTTTTGTTGGAATCTTCTGTCCATTTCTCTAGTATCTTTTCCCTTTTAGCTCTCTCTAAATTTAGAGTCTTTGGAAATGACAAGTCTAAAACAGGCAAAATATTAAGGATGTACAGAAGCACATGCAGGATAAAGTTAAGGCACAGTCTCCCCAGGTGTCTGTTATAGGCCCCATCTCTTTGCAAACTCATCTCTTAACCCTCAAGGATTGTATTAGTTGCTTTTCTTCCGTTTTGGGGAAAGATACCATAACCAAAAACAACTCATAGAAGGAAGAGTTTATTTTGGCTTAAGGTTGCAGAGAGAGAATTCATCTGGCAGAAGAGGAATGGTGGCAGGTGGCTGAGGAAGATACTAACATATAGAAGGCAAAAAGAGCAAACTACAAGTGGGACAAGGCTGTAAACACTCTAAACCCATGCTGAGTGACATAATGCCTCCTTCTCCCAAAGGCTTCACAACCTCCTCAAACAGCACACCAGTTGGGAACCACTTGTTCAAACATGTGAGTCTATGGGAACATTTTTCACTCAACCTTTCTTAAAAATACTATCAAATCAGACTAGAACACCAACACAGTGGTGTACACTGTCTTATGCCAAGAAATATATTTGTTTTGTATCAAAGTTTATTGTCTTATTTACGTGTATACTTGGTGGGGGAAGGGTATGCTCACAGAGAGCAGTGACTTTAGGAGCCAGAAAAGATCATTAGATCCCCTGGAGCTAGAACTACATGCAGTGTTGTGCACTGAATGCTAAAACCAGACTCAGTTCTTCTGCAAGAGCAGCGCATAGTCTTAGTCACTGAATTGTCTCTCAAGCTCTCATGTCAGTTTTCAACTTATTTCTTCAAAATGTCAGAGACTTAGAGTGCTCAGTCAGTACCATACTAGCTTCAGTACCTAAGTTTAGTCCCCTCAAATTACATAAATCCAGTGGTTGTGCACACCTGCAATATGAGAGCTGAGTAAGGAGAGACAGGACAATCCCTGGGTCCTGTTGTATAGCCAGTCTAGACAAGTTGGTGAGCTCCAGGTTCAGTGAGATACTGTCTCATAAAATAAGGTGAAAAATAATTGAGGAAGACATCTCTTGTCCCCATATACATGTATGCTTGTACATCTACATATATATATATATATATGTGTGTACACACAAATCAGACAATAAAATGTGCACACACAAAGCTATTCATCTTGTACTGATGTGAATAGCTTGTAGTAATTCTCATTCCTTCGATTACCTTTCATGTCTTACAGTCTCTGGGACCAGTAATATGCAAATGATTGGGTGGTATTTGTGGAAGAAGATGCATGTACAAGTAACTTGACACAAATTATTCTATGAGGTCATAGATTAAAATATAAATGAGACATAAGAGTAAATGAATATGATAGCAAGCAAACTGAAGTGATAAACTGTCACTTGATTTTCAACAATATAGCTTTTTCCTGAAAAGCAAGAATCTTGCCATAGAAAGATCACATATTCAAAAATTAGCAAAAATGGCCTAGTAAGATGACTCAGTGGGCCAAGTAGTTTGCCATCAAGCCTGATGTCCTAAGTTCCAATTCAGATCAAGAGGTTGTCCTCTGACCTTCACATGTGCACTGTGACTGGGACACATCTCCCCCCACACAAATAAATAAAATGCAATGATTAAAAATAGAAATTAGGGGAACTAAATCCTATCAAGGTTTGCTAATAAAAACTCTAGTAACAATAATTTTATATATTACATTTTCCTTCAGGTTATTGAAGTCAGTCTTATAGTGGTTCTTTGGCTGACAGGGATAAATATGTCAGTATTCATGGAATACAATGAGCCATGACTCATGATCATTGTTTATCTGAAAACTAGAGTTCTAAGCACTAGACATTAGGAAATGGAATTTTGATATTACAATTCCCTTACTCTTAATAACATCTCCTTTCTAAGCAGCCTAATGTGATTTTCACTGTTTTTAATTCAAAGCCCATTAGATTATGTATACCAATAAAAAGACTCCACATGAAAGAGAAACAGATTATCTGATGACATCATCCCAGGCTAAGCTTATCACTTATAACACCAGGTAAAATGCTAGAATCACTCTGTTCAGAAGTCACTACATAATCACTTGGACATTTCTACCGTAATAGAAAGATAATATTAATATTATGGCATGTGAAAACATGTGATTATACTGCTTCAGGTGTGGTCTTCAGGATAATCACATTCCAAACTCTGAAGATATTCATATCTCTGATCCTCTGATACCACCTTAGTTGGAAGACTTATCTGTAGAAATGCAGCTCAGACCTTGAAAACCGCTGCTTCTACTTCCTACTGGTTCTTTCCAGTCCCTTTTCCCCTCCTTGTCCTCTGAGTCCCCCTTTCATATTTTTGAAAACATTGGGTTTTAATTGTTTTTTCTTACATCCATATGTTCAAGCAGAAAGTCTTGTAACTGCCTACTAATAATTACTTTATTTATCTGAATTTGAAAGGTACACATGTATATTTGTTTGATGTACATTACCCTACCAAGGAGGCTCTGTTTGCTTCCACATAATACCTGTGTAAGAACAGGGACCTTGTTATCACACCCAAGAATATGTCTCCAAGGCTTTGTTTTATCAGTATAATTACCATCTTCATAGGATCAAGGCAGATGATGAATCCCAGAAACATTTAAAAAAAATAACTTGGTAGATGGCAAATACATTTCTTTATAAAATCTGGAATGGTTAGAACAAAACACTAGAATCCTAGAAATGTTATGTACTAGATACCCTTTCTTGTGATCTGTTGTGATAATAATACTCACCATGGCCCAGAATATTTTCTCCAGGAAAGGGTGGGTTCTGGCATCTAAATAATTAAATTCAACATTAATTTATTCATCTTTGAGATATGAATCTGATTAAATTACTATGCTAGAAAATAGTTGAATGTGAGCACCAGTAACACACACACACACACACATGCTCTTTCATATATGTGAAGAGGAATTTTTACATTAGTCCCTGAACACCTAAGTTCCAGGAAACTAGTGAGATTTTTCAGTTAATAAAGAGCTTGTTTTGTAAGTAAAAGGATCTGTTTTCAATCAGACTTGAGAGTACAAGTTTGTAATCCCAGGGATGGGTAAGCAGAGGTGCAAAGTGAGTTCCAGGCTAATGAACAATCTTGTATTAAAGAAATAAAATGTGGGAAAACAACTGATGTTGTTCTCTGTCCTACATGCACACACACGCGCGTGCACACGCACACACCTCCATACATGTATTATCTACATGCATCTGCATATATGTTGATACCCCCCCCGACCCACCAACATCCACATATACCCAAATATTTGTAACTTTTTATTATACCATGTCAATATCCAATCCCCATTCATCTCATGACATGGAGGAAAATCAAGCCAATATTGACTGATCTCATTATTGCATTGTTCCTAAAATAATAAGAAACTATTGCAAAGGTATTCCCATTGGCATAGACTCTCTAGTAAATTATTAACATTTTTTTAATTCAAAGAGAATAAGGATAATTTCCTCAATAAATAGTCAGTGGGTAGTTATGGTATTAACATGAATTATTAGTAGAAATATGAATTGAGAAGAGGTAAGAAATTAAAAAATACACTTATAGAAACTACCTAGTAAAGTATTAAAGATACTAAAATATTTGTGTATTTGAAATATATATCCATTAAACATTATAGAATATCTCCAACCTTTACATTTGAGTAAATGTCAATAGCATATTAACCATGAAATAAACTGAATAGAACAGATTGAATATCTAACAAGATTTTCTTCTCATGGACCTATCTCAATGGTGTATCAATTGTGGCCTTCACAGCTTTTTTTTTTTTTTGCCATTTTGTTGTAAACTACCACATCACTTTCCATTCTCACCACATTAAAATCAATATTTACAATCAACTGACTATAATAGCAATGTCTAGATTTATTTGTAAAGGGATAACAATTTAATTCCTCTTATAATTTGAATGAGACATGACCCCACAGGCTCATATATTTGAACACTTGGTCTTCTGTTGGTGGTGTTGCTTAGGGAGGATTGCAGAGCCTTCAGGAGAAGGAGCATGTGTGTATATCACTGGGAGAGGCCTTTGAGTGTTAGTAAATAGTCTCATCCCACTGCTGGCCTACACGTTCTTCTTCCTATACATGGATAAAAAGGGATAATTCAGCTTCTTACCTCTGCCACCCACTGCCATGCTTCCCCATTCTGGAACCATGAGTCAAAATAAACAATTGGCTTTAGTAGGATATTTTATTACAGCAACAGAAAATTAATTAATACTTCTCCCTTCATCCCACAATATCTTCCATTTGTCAGGTCCCAGCTTTCCCTGCATCCATCTGAGATACAGGATTGTTTCCCTACAAAGACTCTGTAGTCTTCTTTGGGACTAGGGCAGGGAAATTACTTCTTTCAATCATTCCTTTATTCTAGACTAATGGTCTTCTCACTGACATGAGTAACAGAATATACCTACTCTCTGGGAAAGAACCTACATGCTATCATGAATAGAAGTATGGCTCTTTTAAAAATTCCTTTTATAATTTATCAGCTCTTGATCATAATGTTCCTTTCTTATTTTAAAAACTAAGTATCACTTGATTATATTTGTTTGGAGGAGGCTGGGGATGTGGCTCCATGGTTAAGTGTTCACAGTGGAACAGATAGAGTTTGATTGCCAGAACCTACAAAAAGCCCGTGTGGCAGCACACGTCTGTAAACCCAGTGCCATAAAGAGACAAGATGATGTCTAGACCTCATTGACCAGCCAGCCTAGCTGAACTGGTGAACTCTGGGTTCAAGACACATTCATGTCAAAGAAATAAGGTGGAGAGTAGTCGAGGAAGACTTTTAATATTGGATTCTGGCCTCCACATGCACATGCATGTATGTGCACATAGAACTGAATATGTATGTTCACACTCATATAGACAGTTACATAAGTGCCACAAGCACACAAAAAATATGCTCTTAAAAAGGATTAATGTTCTCCAAATAATATTCTACTTCTCCTTCCAAAATAAGAATAAAACAAAAGCATCAGCAGGAACAACAAAAACACGCAATCTACCGGCAAGCTCCTGGAAAGTATCCTCTCTGTGTCAACAGCAGGGTCTATTCTCAGAGTAGGTCAGCCTACTGACCTATGTTGACTGATAAATGATCATGAACAAAAAGAAAATATTAGGGGATTATTTGGGCTTGCTACACTCTGACAGCAAGATATGCTATATAGAACCTGAACTACACTTACTAAAGCCTTGGCTACTGCAGGTAGGGGATCTTTACTGATAGAAGCGAAGCCACAGAAGAACAACTGCACAAAAACACATTTGCTAACCCCACTGCACATCCCTATTTTAGCAGCTATCTATGACAGGAGTTAATACAGTAAACTTCAGAAACTGAAGCTCATAAAGAACTTACCCAATTTATACAGCCACTATTCAGAGACGAAAGGTTAGTTTGAAACACACTTATAAATTGAATGTACTAGAGCTAAAAATACACATGGTGACTTTATTAAATGAATAGATAGGTAACTGTTAATCATCAGTGATCTCCATTATTTGCTTACATATCCATACATACACACATCTATCTATCTATCTATCTATCTATCTATCATCTGTATATATATGTATATACATACAGATAGATTTTTATCATAGTGAAAACACGACCCATTTCACGGAGTGTGGTCTGGGGATAATCAGGAGCATGACTGTGCCTACCATACATGTGGATACTAGATAATTGTCCAATATAGATTCAACAAGATAATAAACCACTGGAAACACAAGAGTCCACAACTTCAGCCCACCATTCCCCCCTCAGCAATCCATGTGTCACCTGTGTCTGAAACTTCAGGATGAAATTGTTTTAACATGTAATGTACTCTATTTTTGTCTCCTTTATTTTGTGTGTGTGTGTGCACGTGTGTGATTCCTTTTTCATTTCTCACACATTTGTCAAAATTTTTACTTGATCATTCTTAAATTTCATGCTATTATTTGTTATCTCAACTGACAATATTTTTTCTGTCTTTTATTTAATCTCTATTTGCTCTTTTTTTCCACTCTACCATTCAACAGTATTTTTTACTTTATCCTTTTTTTTTCCTATGTTTAGGTTTTATTTTGTGCTCCATCTCTTACATCACAATTTGAATTTTTCCACCACTGGAAATTTTTTTGTGTGGAACTTTTAGGTGTCAATAACTAATTTACCAGGAAAGAAAACAAGGAAAATAATCCCATTAACCATAGATTTATAAAACAGTTAAATACTAAGAATACAAAAGTGATAGCTATACACAAAAAAAATACCTAAGACTCTGATTAAAGGAACTGAAGAAGACGAGATAGAAGATCCAAAATGTTCATGGATGTGCAGAGTTAATACCTTGAACAATGCTATATTCCAGAAAGCAATCTACAGATCCTTTGCAATCTTCATCAAAATCCCAATGACATTCTTTGCAGAAATGGACAAACCAAAAATCTTCACAAAAGTGTCAAAGACCTTGAAGAGCCCAAACAATCCTCAATGGAATAACAGTGCTTGGAGCATCACAGTACCTGATCTCAAATTGAGTTAGAATGCTATAGTGACAAAACAATACTGGTGCTAACACAGAAACACATATGCTAACAGAATATAATAGAGGTCCAGATCACCTCATGCAGTGATAGATACTTATTTTTGAAAAAACTATCAAAAACATACATTAGGAAAAAGACTACTTCTTGAACAATCGATACCTAGAAAACCTGATTTCCATATGTGTGAAAGAAACTAGATCCATTTCTCTACCCTTCATAGAAAACAATTCTAAATGGATCAGAAATTATATTGTAAGACCTGAAACTTTGAAATTGGTAGAGGAAAAGATGGGGAGAAAATGTCAATATGCAGGCTTAGACAAAGATTTTCTGAAAGGACTCTGAAAGTCCAGGCCAGAAATAATTAAGAATTGGCAAGTGACAAGTGGGATTACATGAAGTTATGAAGTTTCAAATAGCAAAAGGGACACTTACCGAAGGGAAGAGGCAGCCTAAAGAACTGGAGCAAACCTTTGTCAAATAAACCTAAGAAAGGAAATTAATATCAAAGATGTGTGAAGACCTGTAAAATTAAAACTGCACCCCCAATCATCCAGTCAATTGCAGGAGCTAATGAACTGACCAAAAACTCCCAGAAGAAAAAAATGCAGAATGCCAATAACTTCTCTAAAAAGTATTCAACACTTTTTCATGGAAAAGCGAATTAAAAAGCGAATTTTTGAGACTCAGTCATCACCAGAAAGCTAGATAGAGGATCATGAGAGGGAAGGAAGGAATCTTGAAGGAGGTAGTAAATGAAGAGGGCAATAGGACTAACAGAGAGAAGAAAGGGA
>CAJQZJ010032114.1:3390309-3412346 GCA_907164525.1 Lophiomys imhausi
TGGAAATGACAGGATGAGCCCATCACTCTCTGTGCTAGATCAGTGGTTCTCAATATCCCTAATACCACAGCCCTTTAATACAGTTTTAAGACCTCTTCCTAAGAGAAATACCTGAAGTCAGAATCTGTGGGGATTTCTGATATGGGGTGTGGAAGTCTGGGATTGACAAAAGGCCCTTGAGCCTAGTGCTAAAACTACCAACTCCCTTGTTCGGTGGAATTCCCTCTTTCCTCTGACTTGGGGATCTTAGCACCCCTAGGATGTGTCTTACTTGGCCTGATCCTCCTTTGATTTTTCCCATGCTAATGAGGTCTGTTGGTGCCTTGGTTTTCACCCAATGAAATTCAGCCTAGGCTTCTAGCCTTCGTAAAATTTTCCCCACCCTCACTGCCCATGAATTAATTAGGCGTTCCATTTTCTTTCTTCTGACTGAACAGTACCTAACAAATCAAGCACATTTTCCTCCAAACCCTTCCCTGCTACCCAAAGTTAAGTAATACTCCTGATTAACCTCCCCCCTTTCTCCCCAACATGACTGACTTACTGCTTACTTTGGGCATGGGGGTGGCACTCTCCCCTCAATGAAGGATCTGTAGCTGCCATTTTCCTGGCTGGCCAGGCTCATAAGGGCCTAGCCACTCCCTAGCTAGATCTCCTACCTACTACTGCTTACAGTTGGGACTTGTCTGTGATGATGCCACCGGTGGCCTAGCTAGGCTCACTTCTTGAGTAGGCCACCCTGTGTCCTCTGCTGGTCACCATTTCTCCTGAGCACAAGCTCCTACCTGACGCCTCTGCTGCTACATCTGATGGGGTGCATGCTCCCATGGAGAGGCATTGACTTATCACCCACTTGGCCCCTGGTCCAACTCTTGGAGCAGATCACCCACCCTGCCACCAGACAGGCCATCTTTTCCTGCTGAGGCCTTTTATAGTCCATATCTTCAAGCACAGAGGAGCCTATGTTCTTGGCTTGATACCGGACCAGACTGGGAATTTTCAACTGGAACCACAAGAATCCAGCTTTACACATCCTGTCTTGATTGGTGCCCTGGTTCAATTTCTGTTGCTGTGAGAAAACATCTCTACCAAAACTAACTTAGGGGAGGAAGGAAGGGCTTATATTTCCAGGTTTATTCCATGCTTGAAAAAGTCAAGGCAGGAACTCAAGTGACTACTCACATTATATCCACACTCAAGAGCAGAAGAGAAACCAATGCATCAATGCTGCCTTCATCCTAGGTCACTATGCTTAGATAACTTTCTTCTATTATATTGTTTAGGACCACCAGCCCAGGAAACAGTTCTGCTCACAATGGGTTGTGTCTTGAATCAGCAAGCAAGACAATCCCCTAAAAACATATCCACAGACCAACTTGATCTATATAAGTTTTCCTTGAACTTACCTCTCTCCAGTGACTCTAGGTTGTGTCAAGTTGGTAATAAAAACTAACTAGCATAATTGGCGATGTTTTAAAAGTCTATGTAGTTTCAACTAGGGAATAGTTTCTCAGCACTCATATTCTATCATCAAGATTGTCATTAAATAAGCCTCTTTTTTCATAATTTTATTTAGAGTAGACTTTATTCTTGTCTAGATGAAGGAATTACCTTACAATTTTCTTTAATTCTGAGACAGATGTTATTTATTTATGAGTGTCATGAGTAAGAAGGCAGATATACATAGTATAGCAAAAGTCATATTTTATTATGCTGAGGGTCATCACAAAATGTTCACACTCTAAGTTCCTAACTATGATCCTAAGCCTATATCCACAAGGCTGCTCACCTGTGTGACTTATCTTAGCTGAAGGTCTGGTCCAGTCTCTTAACAGAAGTCTCACTGAGGGTCAGAATCCTGCAAGAGACTCTCCAGCTGCAGGGCAAACAGGTTGGTATTTCTCCAAATGTTCTGATCACAGCATTGCTCTTGGTCTCTATTTGTACTCTGTCCAGTGGGTGTCATGGGGTCCTAGAATTGCCTAGTTATCTTGAGTGAGTGATATCAGTGAGTTATGGCCACCAGGTGCAGCCTTGGATGTAGTGGGGATCCCAAATAAGCTATTTTCTTATGTCTAAAAGGTGTTTTTTTGTTTTGTTTTACTATGCTCATTACAGTGGGTACAGGTATACCTGTAAACTAGCTACATTGTATGCCTCAGAAGCTGAAACTCCAGTAGAGTTTTATATATCCAGTAAAGTCCTATCATGGACCTAAATGTGCCCAGGCCCAAATCCAGTTGGCTCTGCTGTATATCTTTTTTTTTTTTTTCTTCGAGACAGGGTTTCTCTGTGTAGCTCTGGCTGTCCTGGACTCGCTTTGTAGACCAGGCTGGCCTCGAACTCACAGAGATCCGCCTGCCTCTGCCTCCCGAGTGCTGGGATTAAAGGCGTGCGCCACCACCGCCCGGCTCTGCTGTATATCTTGCCACGCTGGATGATTTTAATGAAAATTTTTTTTCATTACAGTATCTGGGTGAATGAAAAAAGAAATAAAGGACAGAAGAAAGGAAAAAAGAAAGAAAGGACATGACTGCTTCTAGGTATGTTGGAAGAGGAGGTTTATTGTAGATAAAGGGATGGACATACCAAGAGCAGAGAGTTCAGAATGAACATGACTCTGAGCCTGGCCATGTGAAGAGAAGGGCAAGTGGGAGGAGAGAGCCAGAAGATCGGGATACCAACAGGACAGAAGGGTAAAGGATAAGCGGACCAGCATAGCCAAAACATTTGTATTAGATAGGGAAGAACCATCAGGGGATGAACAGCCCAGCCCCTAGCCTCAAGAGTTCAGGTTAGGGTACAGGGTATGCTAGCCATAACCTATAACAGGTAGGGACTGGGGTGTGCTGGGAGAATCAGGAAGCTAAGTCCTGTTTTTTATGTTAAATGGGCACCTCATTTAACCATCTGTCCTGGGTTTGAGACCTAATTCTGGGTTCATGCTGAAATATCACATAGCAGTTTTGCAAACTTTCTCAGAGGCTTAGCCCTGAGCTGTGCACATCTAAAGCTAAACTGCACATTTCTACTTATTTATCCCATGGTTCAACGTTTAATCAGTGGAGTGATCTGAACAATTTGTACTCACTTTAAAGTCTCTTCAAAGAAACATTGTGAGTTATTCTGAATTGATCTCTATTTCCTCACCACTTATGCCCAACAATTGTGTGCACACATATGTTGTCAAGATATTTTTTAGTTAAGTACAGCTACAGACTACACTCGAAATCCAATATCCTGTTTGTCAGACACCTGAAGCTAGAAGAAATAAAAATGGGTAACATTTAGGCTATCTAATCATTGGTTAATGCAACGGAGAGTAATGCAAATACAAGTCATAGTAAAATTGAAAAGATACACAGACTAATTGAAGTAAAAATATATATGGGAAAAGGTTATAGCAAAATATACTGAAAAGTTTCTTGGGGTTGGAGAGATGGTTTTATAGAGTATGGGTGTATTCTTTTCTTTGAAGAGGACATGATATCTGTACCTCCATCATGTAGTTCATGACCACCTTCAGCTCCAGGGGATCCAATACCGTCTTCTAGCTTCCATGCACCTTCACTATCACACACACACACGCACGCACGCACGCACGCACGCACGCACGCACGCACGCACGCACGCACGCATGCACGCACGCACGCACGCACGCACGCACGCACGCACACACACACACACACGCACAGCTAAACTAAAATATTCAAAGGTCTGATACACATTTGTCCCTGCAGTTGACATAATGGATCAGATAATCACCCGTCCCTTGTGTCGAAGATCCTGGGCTCCTCTGCTGATATGCCTGCATCACGAGCAGCCAGCATTTATTCCCCCAGCATCTATTCTCACATGGAGGAGTTTGGCTGGCTCTCATCTGCTGCTCTTCTCCCTGCCTCTCATCAGGAACAAGGAGAGCAGATGTTGCTCAATGATTAAAGAATTTTTTTTTTCCTTTGAGACAGGAGAGGGAAAGTGGCAGACAGCAATGTTTATCACCTAACCACTATCTTTTGCTTCACACAAAACAAAGTAGCTCATATGCAGCATGTTATGGGACTTTTAGGCCTGATCTGATGGAACTCGAGTGAAACCAATTTTCTTTTGATGGTAAAAAGACAAATGTGTTCTGTCCTGGTGACAATGCCAAAACAATCCTCTATGGTAAACTGAGACTTTTCATAATTACATTGTAGAGATTATATTTGTTTTAGCAGACCACTCCAAAAGACATAAACAAACCTTGGACTCAAAAAAAGCTGGAATTTCATTATGTTTTCATAGTGACATTTAAAATTAAGATTTTTTTGGCCATATCTGGCTAATTACATGATACATAAACAATTTTATAACTAAAGTCATGCTTCTTTTCTGATTTTCTATGGATGTTATATTCAGGAAAAAAGAAACCACCCACAATTGTATGTCTCTAGCCCACTTCTGCTTATTTCTATACACATTTGTGGATCTTCCTGGGTTAGCTATTCAAGAACTGTCACGATTTTCCTGGTGAAAGTTGGTAGTTGTAATACACTGTCATGATCTTTTATTCAATAAAGACAAGTGTAATTACACAGTTTTCTTGGGGATATAAAGAACAGGCATGCTATGGCATAGCAGATAACTTTACCAATTAAGCAATCATCTCCATGACTACATAATACCTATCAGAGCTCAGGGAGATATCAAGAGTCATAAAGATTTAGATTCACTTGACTGATGTTTCTAACTGTGTAACTGTGGGTTGTTTCAAACCTTCGTATCCTTATTTCTGCTTTGGATAAAGATATAACTAGATTTTGTGTGTTTTCGTTGTTCATATTACAAACAGTATATGTAACACTTACTGAAATTTATCTGTGTATGGCCAGTGAGATGCCTCAGCAGGTAAAGACACTTGCTGCCTTGTTTGGTGACTGCAGTTGAATCCCCACATGGTGGAAGGAGGAATCCAATTCCTACATGTTGTTCTCTGACTCCCCTACCTGCATTCCATGGCAGGCATGTATTCACATATACACACAAAGAAATACTTGTAATAAAATAATAAAAAAGAAATGTATCCATGCAATCTGAACACTTACACAATTAAGACATTTATTTTCAGTATGTTACTTTTTTATAGTTAGATAAAATTTGAAACTTATCAAAATAAGAGGGGGGGGCTGATACCTTTTTAAATTTAAATTTAAAGAAGCAGAGGAATCATGAAAATCATTTCGAAATTACAATTTTGAGACAGCTGAGGCTCTCCATCAGCAGAGCAGGCTAATGGTTCTCCAATTCAAAGCATCCTTTCAGCAGTTCTCTGCTGCAACGACTATATTAATTCCAGATCAACCTTGACAGTAACAGAAGCAACCCAGAAAGAGTTGCAGTCGTGCAAAAGCCGGCTGCATTATAAACAGGACAAGCCAATCTCCAAACTATCTGGCACCATCTGTTTTTCATGTGTTAATTTCTTGCTGAGGCTACCAGGGACTGAAAAGGAAGCCTAATTGTTCACAGAAACACTATGTCAATAAGGGTAGCTCTTTTCACCCTGTCGTGTTTCAGAAACGGCACGATATTGACTAGGATAATTATAGATTTGCTATTCTCCTTCTGAATGTGAAATGAATACAGAAGGTGCCATCAATCACAGGTTCAATGAGCCTCATCTCTACGTGAATGCAGGTCACTACAATGGCTTATGCTGGGACTGATTCCATCATCAGTCATTGATTTAATTCAGGAATATGTACCGGAGTCATGCCACATGCACAACATAGACACAAATGAGATATGCTGCTTTTGGGACCCAAATATATTCTAAATCCAAAAAAAAAAAAATAGTGCTAGAAACATGGCTCAGTGAGTAAATTGGTTGCTATGGAACAATGAAGACATAACCTGCCCCACACAGAAATGCTGGGTACAGAGGTGTGTGTCTGTATCACTTGTGCTAAGGGGTAGGGTCACAATAGGGTTCTTGGCATTCATTGATTACCCTGTAAAACCTAAGAGTTTGTATTTACTGAGAGACTGTTTCAAAAAATAAAATAAAATAAAGTGGAGAATGAGCAAGGAAGATGCCAAGAGTCAACCTCTGTTCTTCAAAGGCAGATACAAGCATGAATACCGACATGAATATGTCTCTCGCTCTTACTCACACACCCATACACACACACACACACACACACACAGAGAGAGAGAGAGAGAGAGAGAGAGATAGAGAGAGACTGATAGAGAAATCTCAAAGGAAAGTTTAGTGACAAATTATTTTAAGTTATACCTTAAACTTAAAAAAAAAAGGTAGAGGATGGGGGGTTGAGGGGAAGAGGGTGGGAGGGTGGGAGTGGAGAGGGGAGTAGGGAAGGGATTGTGATTGAGATGTAACTTGAAGAAATAAAATAATAAATTAAAAAAAGAAGAAGAAAAAAATATTTTAAGTTGTTAACACGATTGTCAAACTGAGGAACTGAGCAAGAAATTCTCAGCTTTACTTTGTCTCTAAACTGAAAAAGGTAATTTAATATAAACAAAATGTTTACCATTTAACATGAACACCGAATAAATTTCACTAGTAATACTCCCATAAATTAAATGGTCAGAATGGCAATAAAATTCTAAACATGATTAATTATGACAAAACGGGTAACATGCTGAAGCTCATAATATTTTATTTTTCTCTTAAGTTTGAGGAAGTTATTAATATGTTAACTTTTAAACTTTTTCAATTTTGTACACTATTACTGTATTTATATAAGTTCCATCACAGGTGCCAGTGCAGACTGAAATGCCCACCCACACTATCTCCCATAGGTGAGGGAGAGAGAAAATGTTTCCAAAATATAAATAGGTTAAAAGAATCTATGTCCTGTAAACCAGCCCTATGATGAACACTAAAGCAGGTACTTAGGACTGAAGAGAGTAATAAGCACAAAAATTAATCAACCTATTATGACTGAAACACAAAATAGAACTAAGAATGCAAATAAAAAATCAGAGAGAGGGAGGCTGCCCTTGAGAGTTTTAATAGATTCATCAGACAAATGACATATAATCACATGTGTAAGTTCAAGGTACAGAAAAGGATGGTATTGAAATATCCCGAATTCTCTGCAATTTTACAAAGAAAAGTGCCTAAGTAAGACAGAGTTTTGGATGAATAGCATTTCAAATATTCATAAACATTATTATGGAAAAGAAAAATAAGTTAACTTATTTCCTTGAATTGAATATTGAGAGCCTGGTATAACAACTTGAGGTACTCTGAACAATAAGATGGGAAGTTTAAGATTCCATGTTAAAGTCAAACCAAAAGTATGAGTTTCTAGAATTAAACTAGAATAAAATCACAAAGTATCTGTACCCAGCAGTATTTATTTTACATTTCATCTCATCTTATTGATTTCTCAGTATTTTTTTATTTTATTTTTTGATGTTGTTGTTTCTATAAACATCTTCAGGGGTCATTCTGTAATGTAGTTTATTGGTAGGAAGGAATTTGATCTTACACTGCTGTTAATCCATTTATCAGGCAGAACCAGAACAATGTACTAAGAGTTTAGGCAATTTTCTCATTGTCCAATGAGGTCAAAGTTTAAAAAGTATATCCATCTCAAAGCATGCCGTGGTTACAAGAATCCATGCAATTATGCCCACCTCCTTACTCAGTGCTGGAATTCTAAATTCAGATCTGCATTCTGTTCAGCACACGTCCTTATTCTCTGAGCCATCTCTCCTGCTCTATGCCAACATTAGCTCCTTGGGCTGGTGGTCCTGCTTTTAAAAGAAAGCAGGATGAGCAACCATGGAGAGCAAGCCAATAAACAGCACTGCTCCATGGCCTCTGCATCAGCTCCTGCTTCCAGGATCCTGCTCTGTGTGAGTTCCTATCCTGACTTCTGTTGGTGATGAACAGCGATGTCGAAATATAAGCTCAATAAATGCCTTTCTCCCCATCTTGCTTTTTGGTCATAGTGTTTCTTTGCAGCAATAAGAAGCTTAACTAGGGTATTTCTTTTGTTTCTCATCTGCCATGATCATTGTTATTTATATACCGATGCCTACCTAATATCTTGAAACATTGTATGAAATATTTTGGAATTTTTAAGTAGTATCTATGATAAAGTACACTGTATTATGGATATATGGACAGATGTGGAGGCCAGAAACATTGGATACCCTAGAACTGGATATTTATAGGGTTGTGAGGTGATCCACCTGAGTGCCATGAACCAAACTCATGCTCTCTACAAGAGCATGGAATGCTCTTTATCACTTAGCCACCTTTCCATGCTCTCATTTTTTATTTTGCATAATTTTGTTTCATGCGATGAAGGTGTGCATATGTACAAATACATATGGAGATAAAAAAGATCAACATCTGGTATCTTTATTTACTATTGTCTGACTTAGCTTTTGAGACAGAGACCATCTCTTTCACTGAAACTAAAGCTCACCAATGAGTGAGACTGTCTGGCCAGCAAGTTCTGAGAATGCTGAGAATGCTTTATCTTTGCAGTTCTAAAATTACAGGTGCACACTGCTGCACTGGATTGTAATGTATGTACTGAAGATTCAGACTCAGATCTGCATGGCTGTACAGCAATCACTTTACTCACTGAGCCGTGTCCCCATTTCACCTCTGTCATTACATAAAATAGAAGCCTTAGGAACTGGAGAGATAGCTTGGTGGCTCAATGACTAAGAGTGTGTCTTGGTCATTTTCCTATTGTGAAGAGACACCATGAGCACAGCAATTTTTATAAATGAAAATATTTAATTGGGGCTAGTTTACAGTTTCAGAGGTTTAGTCCATTATAATCATAGTGGGAAGCATGGCAGGCAAACACGTTGCTAGAGAAGTAGCTTAAGAGTTCTACATCAAGACCCACAGGGATCAGGAAGAGACAGACCAATGAGACTGGCTTGAGCATTTGAAATCTCAAAGCCCACCTCCAGTGGCATACTTCCCTCAAGAAGGTCACACTTCCTAATTCTTGTCAATTAGTGTCACTCCCTAATGACCAAGTGTTCAAATATGTGAGCCTCTGGGGAGGCATTCTTATTCAAATCACCACAGAGTACATATTGCACTAGATAAGGACCAGTGTTCAGTTCCCAGTACCTATGTCAGGCAGCTCACAACCACTTGTAACTACAGCTCCAGATGATCCAATGCCATCTCCTGACCTCCACAGGCACCTGCGCTCATGTGTACATGCCTACACATACACACACACACACACACACACACACACACACACACACACAGAGAGAGAGAGAGAGAGAGAGAGAGACTACACACACAAATAAAAATAAATCAATAAGAAATACTATCATGATAGATATAAAAAATCCCATTCCTTTATAAAGTACTTTCTACTCACATGGCTCTTCCTAGAAGGTATATATAACTCAGATTTTTCCTTTGAGAAGTTTTTATTTCCTACTTTGTGCAGTTTAATTTTTGAAGATGAATGTAATTTCTCACAGAATTTTTTTCCAAGGTCCCCCAAATTACCCATACGTGTTTCAGTTTGATGCTTTCACTTTCAGGGAAGCATTCCTTTCCACATTGGAGAAGGTTATATAAAGAAGGCTCTTTCTGTTGAAAATGGAAATGGTTTGCTCACTGGCACCCAGGCAATGGGTGCTTTGGTTCTGTGTTTTAGATTCATATATAACTCTATGCCATCTAGGTGCTGGCCACTCCATAGCATGAACATGGTTACATGTATCCCTCATTTTCTCCCATTTTATGCAATCATTCATTCTGCCAAATTGTCTTCATGTTCTACATTGGATATTTTACTTTATTCTCTAGCTTTTTACTAAACTCTGTATAATATCTGGATGTGACACAAGCTAGGAAATACAACCTGAATAGCAAACAATACAGAAATGTGGATTTCTCTGGTTCTTGCCCTAAAATAAATTTCGTGGTATATAAAGAATGCCAATTTTACATAGTTTGGCATTTATACATGAAGAAACTTTATTATATTTATATAAATTTGTATGTATTTATACAAGACTTGTATAAATTATATTTATATAAGACTCAGGCTTGGTTCATGTAGATCAAAAATTATTAGATAATTTTCATGTTGTCATTACAGATTTTGGATACAATGGTTTAGTAAACATTTATCAGTCAACATTTCTTAGAAATTTTGAGATTTTTAAGCCCTGCTAAAGATCTGAAAATTTGTTAATGCTCAAGTCACATTTGTACAATGAAGAAAAATTTCAATAATGTCCCTGTAAGTAGAAAGTTATTTATATAACGTTCTACAATTATCTGATAAGTGTTTTGACATATGTGCTTTAGGAGAAGTTTAGAGCTTGGAGGGCTATCTCACTTTTAAGAGGGCTTGCTACTCTTCCAGAAGACCTGAGTTTATTTCATGGAACACATGCCAGCTACTACACAACCACCTGCAACTTCAACTTTGATTAACTTGATTCTATCTCCTGGTCCTCTGTGGATACATGTACTCACATGCACAAACCTCTATATGGACACACACTCAAATGCATTACTAAAAATATAATAATTCAATATAGTGCTCAAAAATCTTAGATCCATAAGGTACTTTAAGAAGATCAAGGGAAAACTGATAGAGAAAGAATTCAAATTATTCCTATTTCCAAATTACATGTTTTTATTCATGAAAGACTCTAAAGACTACACCAGTAAACTTCTATAGCTGATAAATATTTTTAGTAAAGTAACAGGATGCAAAACTGATATACAGAAATCAGTGTCCATTCTACATACTTATGCAAACATACATAGAAATGGATCAGGTAAACAATCTCATTCTGAGTAGTCTCAGAATCATTTTGAATTAATATAAATAAAGAAGTGATAATAAAAACTTTCAAACATTGAAAGAAATTGAATAAAACACCAGAAGATGGAAAGTTTACTGTGATCATTGATCAGTACGTTTAATATTGCAAAAATGACCATATTACCAGAAGCAGTTTATAGATTCAATGTAATTTCCATCAAAATTACAACACAGTTATTCATAGATATTGAATAAAATAATCTTAGATTTCATTTGGAAACACACACCCATACCCACACTCACACACACGCAAACTACACTGAATAATAGAAAAACTTCTAGAGGTATCACCATTCCTAGTTTTAAGTTATATTGCAGAGATATAGAAATGAAAATAGCATGGTAGTGGCATAAAAAATGGACACATCAACCAATACAGTAGAATTGAGAACCTATATATAAGTCTACCTACCTATGGCCACCAAATTATTGAGCCAAAAATACACACTGGGGGAAAGGAGCAGCATCAACAAATAGTGCTGTCCAAACTGGAAGGCTACTTGTAGAAGAATGAAAATAGATCTGTTTCTCATCCTGCATAAATTTTTACTCCAAATAGATCAAGGACATTGACATACAACTTGATAGTCTGAATGTTATACAAAATAAATGATAATCTTGAACTCAGTGGCTCAGGAAAGAATTTTCTGAATGTGATGCTGGCAGCACAGGCATTAAGACCTAATCATTAGTAACTGGAACCCTGTGAAAAGTAAAAGTTCTGTACAGCAAAGGACAGGGACCATCATTTGAGCAAAGAGGCAGCTCACAGAATGGGAAAAAAAAACTTACTACCTATACATATAGTAAGGTGTTAGTTTCTAGAATAGAAAACCAACTTTGGTTCTAATATCAAGGAAACAACTCAATTTAAAAGTCAGAACATGAAAATTGATTGACTGTTCTAAAAGATGAACTACAAATGGCTGAGACATTTATTAAAATCTTCAACATATTTAGCTATAAGGAAAATGAAAATTAAAATTACATTTATGTTGCATCCTACCCCAGGAAGAATGGCCAAGATTAATAAAAGAAATGATAGCACATGCTGGCAAAAATGTGGGAAAAGGGGAATATGTAAACTGTTGGTGGCAGAGGCAACTGGGTCAACCACTATGGAAATTACTGTGGAATTTCTTTAAAAAACTGAAAATAGGTCTACCACAAAATCCATCTATAACACTCATGAGCATATACTCAAAAGATTTTATATCTTACTGCAGAGATATCTGCTCACCATTTTCATTGTTTCTCTACTCACAATAGTCAAGGAATTGAACAGCCTAGATGTTCATCAACTGATGAATAAATAAATTTTTGAAATGGAGTATTAATAAGCTGTTAAGAGATTTGAAGTTTGCAAGTAAGTAACAAGAGCTGGAACCAATCATCCTGAAGAATGTAACCTATACACAAAAAGATAAATGCCATGTTTTTCCTCATTTCTGGATGTTAGTTTTTAATCTTCAGATGTATATGTTCCACTTGGAATATCCACAGAATTCATATATTTAGTAAAGGAGCATTGGGGTGGGGTCATCAATTAATATATAACATAATGGTTAAAGAAGAGCAATGAAACAAGGTTTAAGTTGGGCATGGTGGGAGGGCAGGGTGAAGGAGGGAATGTGGGGATGGACAATTAGTACTAAAGGCATTTCAGAAAAGCCATGTGAAATCCTACTACTAAAATATTTTCATAAAATATAAACATATCTACATATACAAAGAGGTTGAATTGAATTACGCACTAGACATGATATGATAGTAAACAAAAACTACATTTCTAGAAATGGATTACTTCAATGGGTCAAAGAAGTTACACGGACTGCCACACATTACAGGCTCTTGTCAATACTCACGGATACCCTGAAGAATTTTGATGGTAAGGTACTATTACTGATGATACCACATATTTGAATTAAAGAACCTGGGAACACCAATCTGGTACTCACTTGGAAACTCCATTCCTATTGGCTAAGGTTTATGTGTTTGAAGGTGTTGTGGATAAAGCGAGAAGAGAAGAGTGAGCCTCATTCTTAACCAGCTGTGAATGCTGGGAACTACAATGACTGGCCAGGCAAGGTATACTGGTGGTGTTAATATTGTGGGAGTAATGAACCGCTTTCTGCTCACATCAAAGGCACACCCCATGAAATGGAATCCATACCAGGCACTGTGAAGGGAGCCAAGTACTTATGGATGATAAAGCAGCCATAGGCCACAGGGGAGAACCCAAAACTATTACTTTGCTAAATGGACATAATTTCACATGACTCCTAAAGACTAATTGTTGTACAAATGATCACAGCATCTCTTACTGTCGTCAGAGAAGCTCCTCCTTGAAGTAGACTCCAATAACACAGAGACCTCCACACCTGGTATGCAGATGAAGAACAAAAGATTGTAGAGTAACTTGAAGAAATAAAAATATTTAAAATAAAAAATAATTTAAAAAGACACTCCCAAGGTCGGGGAGAAGACTGTAGAGTGCTCAGCCCCAAATCAGACATCCATATCTCACCCCTAGGTTCAGGGATCTTCAAGGAAGATGGGGCTGAAGGCTTGTAAGAGCCAGATATGGCGAATAACTTCAAGAAAACAGTGTTTTCTGGATACAACAAGGCAGATGTGAACTCACAGTAATTGTCACAACAGGCACAAGACTTGTACTAGCTCTAGCCAGATAAAAACCCCAGGACAGAAGGCAAGAAATACAATACAGAATGGCACCACCAGCTTGGAAGCTTTTGCCATCTGGTTATTGCTAAGTAAAGGAAAGTCAGTATTTCTTGTTGTTGCCAGGCTTATGGGACCTTTGGCAGGCTGACCACACCAAAGAAGGGTTGATTTCTAAGAGTAGCCGGGAATGCAAATTAATCTCGAGAGAAAAAAAGTCATTGGACTTGATTGGAAAGGAACTGGGTGAAAGGAATTGGAGAGCTGAGGGGTGGTAAGAAGAAGAGCTGAAGGCACACAATGTTCAAGATATACTGTATAAAATCCTCAAAAAATTATTATTTAAAATTATAAAATTTTAAACTCTGACAAAGATATGTAAAATTGATTGATATTAACTTCACATGTATGCAATGATAAAATTCAATGAATTTCCCTGCATGTGGAAGAGTATTTTCAGAAAATTCAATAATCATCTGATATATACTTAGTTATCTTTTAAAATTAAATAATTTTGTGTCTTGAGAGCTAGATCACAGTTAGATGGCTTGATGCTCTTCCAGAGGATCTGAGTTTGTTCCCCAGCATCCATTACAACTACCTCACAACCTCCTTTAACTCTAGCTTTGGGGATCTCCTGTCTATTCTGGCCTCCACAGTCACCTGTACTTTGTCATGTATACACACACATACACATACACACACACACACACACACACACACACACACACGCGCGCACACACACACACACACACACACACACACACACCTTGTTAAATGCTTAGCATCCTTAATCATCAGAGAAAAGCAACTTAAGACGACTCTGAGATTCCATTTCACACCTGTCAGAATGGCTAAAATCAAAAGCTCAAATGACAGCACATACTGGGGAGGTTATGGAGAAAGGGGAACCCTCCTCCATTGCTGGTGGGAGTGTAAGCTTGTACAACCACTATGGAAATCAGTCTGGCAATATCTTAGAAAACTTGGAATAGCTCTGCTTCAGGACTCAGCCATACCATTTCTGGGTATACATCCAAATGACTCCTCACTAAATCACAAGGAAGTTTCCTCATCTATGTTCATAGTAGCCTCATTTGTAATAGCTAGAAACTGGAAACAACCCAGTTGTCCCTCAAACAAAGAAGGGATAAAAAAAAATACATCTACACAATGAAATACTACTCAGCCATCAGAAACAACAAAATCATGCAATTTGCAGCCAAATGGATGGAACTAGAGAAGCTCATCCTGAGTGAGCTAACCCAGACTCAGAAGGATGCACATGGCATCTATTCACTTATAATCGGATTTTAGACATATTGTACATGATAACTATACTACAACCAATGCACCAAAGGGAACAGGAACATAGACTTTGTTTCCTGTCAATGAGACACTTTGCCCTAGTGGTGCTGTCTTGTAGGACCCTAGTGTATGAGGAGGCTCTTGGCCCTCATATGACTGCTGAACTGGGGCAGGGGACTGTTATGTAGGGAAATTCCACTCCAGAGGAGTGGGATGGAAGGGATAGGGGGTAGAGGGTGGAGGGCTGGACTGGGAGGGGTGGGAAGAGGGCACTGTGATGAAGGTGTAACCTGAAGTAATAAATATAAAAAAATAAGTCTTAAAAATAAATGAAATTTAAAAGATCTACCTGAGATGAGAATACACTGATAATGAATATGGGTAATAATTATCTTCAAATGTCTGACAGTTATAAGGCTTTGATTTCATCTATGAATTAATTATATTAACTTTATCTGTCCTGTCTGATGTGCTTCTTTAATGAAACAGTCCATTCTTAGGTGCTAAAAGCACTATAAGCTCTAAGATTTCCCAGGTTGTTAGTGGAAAGCATGCTGAAGCATGTATGAGGCCCTATGCTCAATTCTTAGCACTACATGAATTGAACATAGAAGAACACTGAACTCAGAAGATAGAGGCAAAAGGATCAGGAGTTCAAGGTCACCCTTGTCTACATAGTAAGTTTGAGACTAGCCTAGAATACACAGGAAATAAATAGATATATACTAGATAGATAGATAGATAGATAGATGATAGATAGATAGATAGATAGATAGATAGATAGATAGATAGATAGATAGATAGATAGACAATACTCCATTTCAAACAGGCAAGGTTTTGGAGAAAGGGGAACACTCTTCCATTACTGGTGGGAGTGCAAACTGGCACAACCACTATAGAAATCAGTCTGGCAATATCTTAGAAAACTTGGAATAACTCTACCTCAAGACCCAGCTATACCACTCCTGGGTATACATCCAAACTATTCCTCCCCAAACCACAAGGGTTTCTCTTCAACCATATTCATAGAATTTTTATTTGTAATAGCTAGAAACTGGAAACAACACAGATGTCCCTCAACCAAAGAATGGATTAAAAAAATCTGTGGTACATTTGCACAGTGGAATACTACTCAGTCATCAGAAACAAGGAAATCATGAAATTAGCTGCCAAATGTATGGAACTAGAAAAGCTCATCCTGAGTGAGCTAATCCAGTCTCAGAAAGATACACATGGCATCTATTCACTTATAACTGGATTTTAGCCATATAGTACAAGATAATTATCCTACAACCAATAGACTGAAAGGAACAGAAACATGAACTTTGTTACCTGTTAGTGGGACACTTTCCCCTAGTGGAGCTACCATGTAGACCCCTAGTGCAAGAGGAAGCTGTTAGCCCTCATATGACTGGTGGACTGAAGGGGGCTGATATGTAGGGGCACCCCACACTGGAGGAATAGGAAAAGTGAGAGAAAGGGAGGAGAGTAGGGGGAAAGACTGGGAGGAGTGGAGGGAGAGGACTGTGATGGAGATGTAACTTGAAGTAATAAATAAACATAAAAATGTATCACATGTCCATTATTTATTCAGCAGTTGATGAACAACTAGATTGTTTCAGATAAGATTTACTTATTATAGATAAGTAAATAAATAAATAAAGGAAATATCCTCCAAATGAAATAATGAATAATATTAATACTAATACATATTGTCATCATCAGCTTAAAAGCTGATAAGAACACCCTATTGCAGGGCCTGCAGCTTCCAAAACTAAAAAATGACATACCAGTGGCTGCCTGGACAGTTCCCATTTTCTCTCCATACATTACAGCATCAATCTTCAGCCATTTGGCCCCATTTCTCTGACAGACATTGATTGTAGAGCAGGAATTATGGAGGATTTACCAACCCTGTCTTGGCAGAGCTAGGCTGTCGACTTATCTGCTTCCAAGTTTTGTCCTTTTTGGACAGAAGTCTGTCTACAGTTGAAGCAAGGGGTTTTTCTTGCCAAGAGAATGGCTTACCACCAATTCAATCATCTCCCACTGGAGATTCTTCGATGCTCATCTTCTACTTGGAGTAGAATAGGGGGTGCTGTCAGGAGCTGACATGTCTCGATATCAAAAAATCTTAATTTAAGAAAACATCTTTGAATGCCATATTCTGCAGATCTCTTGAGGTTTTTGAAGATGCCCTATCTATCTCTTATATTTAGATAAGCAAATATTGCTTGTCTCTTAGCAACTTGATTTCTGAGTAGCTAAGAAAATAACTGTGATAGACTGTCATAGTAACTAACAAAATGACACGTTTTCATGACTATTAGTTTCCGTTTCTTAATTATCCTAAACAGTTTATGTCGGTTGGTAGCGAGAGGTCAAAACTTCACATTTCATTTTTAAGTATTACTATGAACAATACCTTTAAGAAGCGTTACCCTTAATTTTGTATCAATATACAAAGATCAATACCAATGTGGCCAAATATAATCTTAATTTTGTATCAATATACAAAGATCAATACCGATGTAGCCCAATACAATCTTAATTTTACTTCCTATATAATCAGATATATTTATCCCTCTCAGGTCTCTGAGGTGGTTGAAGAATAGATACCTAGAGTCTCATAGTTAAATTTTGAGTTGTTTAGGAATCAAGAGGGTGTTCTGGATCTAAGAAAATATTTTTAAAATTATGAGGCAAGTTAGTATGAAAGCTGAGTTAGATATAGAACTTTAAACTCATGGAGATAGTTAGATAGTAGAATGTTAAAGTCAGGTGCCAAATACATATGGACTGGACATTGGGAATGTATGCTAAGCCATATAACTCTTATAATTGTGGCCTATTTATTTCTGTTGTTTTGTATTGTATTTATAGTTATAAGAAAAATAACCATTTTTTGGACTGAAAGGGAGAGCTGTTGGGGGGAAAAAGAAATACCTTAAACTAAAAAAAAAAAAAAAAAAAAAGAAGGGAAGAGGATGGGGGGTTGAGGCGGAGGAAGGTGGAAGGGTGGGACTGGAGAGGGGAGTAGGGAGGGGATTGTGATTGAGATGTAACTTGAAGAAATAAAAAATAAATTATTAAAAAAAAGAACATCCTATTGCTCTCCTCTGTAAAAATTGTATAGCATTCAAAGAAAATATTCAGAGGCTGGTGATAGCTTGGTGGGTAAATGTGTTTTCTGCCAAGCCTGAAGACCTGAGTTCAATCTCTGATTCACACATGGTGGAAAGAGATAGCAGACTCTGACCCAACATGATCATGTGGTATACACTATGTCCACCACAACATGGAAAATAAATAAATAAATGAAATAAAAATGAGCATTGAAAATATTCTTTTTCCAAGCTGAAGAAGAAAATCAATCTCCCCCACCTCTTTCTCTTTTTCTCATGACACTCTCCACTTAGCTGTATTTCAGAGGCCTTTGAACACATGGCTGACTGCATCTTGAAGGATGAGAAGATGGTCACCCTGAAGGAGAGAAGAGAACAGCCCATGCAAAGGTAGGAGCATGAGTGAGAACAGAAAAAAAAAAGAAAGAGAGATGCTAGAGGAGGAACAGCCCTTCAGTAGCCATATAAGGAAACAAGAGTCTCAGGTTAGGAGGGTTAGCAGCTTACCCTTGCAGCTGTATCTTTAGATTCTTCTGAACAGTATTTTATTCCTTGAGAGAAACAAATATGTGGGTGGAAATAAGTCAGTTCCCAGTAGGCAGGAGAAACCTGTACTTATAGGAGTAATAATCTCTAGAAAATAAACAGGACAAACTAAAGGTCCAATGTAAAGAAGCTGTTTAACATGTGAGAGAAGTCCACTCATAGAGACCCATTCCTCTCTAAGGATGTGTAAACTGTTGAGGGAAGGTCTAATATCATTGCTTCTGATAGGTAGAATTCAATGCTGAGATCTGGTGACCGACCCTTCTGAGGCATTTTCTTGATTGGTTAATAAAAGTCGCTTATGGCCATTTAGCTGGGCAGAAAGAGTATAGGAAGGCAGGACTTCCTCAGATTAGTACAGGAACCCTGAGCACACACAGAGATTCTCCCACTTCCCGCAGGGAGACACAGAAGGAGACAGAGCTCTGGAGAAGGCTAGAAGGTAATTACAGGCACATGGAGGTTTGGGATTAGGTGATCCGGGTTAACTTAGAGTAGCTAATTGAGAGTCTGCCCAGCTAAGGGCTAAGCGTTAAAACATTAAAAGGTCTTGGTGTATTTAATTATTGGGGAAAAGACTGTGGTGGCTTATAGGCCCTCAATCTAAGCAGTCCTGGGCCTTAGGACTTCTGGACTCCCCCAGAACCCAGGCAAATCTCCCACCAAGCCGCAGGTAATTCTACCAGCCTAATATAACAACTTATATTAATTGAGTTTAGGTTACAGGTGACGTAGGCCACCCTTGGTCCCGGGGCTCTTTCTCCAGGATAAGTTAGGCAACTGGTTAAGACAAGTGGGCCAGGCCACCCCATCATGTGCCAAGCTGCCGGCTACTCCGCCAGCCTAATCTTACAGTTTATAATTACTAATAACTACAATAATTAGATAATTTGCAGTTTCAGTGAGCATTAATTACTGCTAGTGTGAATGGTCTTCTGAGGCCTCAACCCTCCTTTCAGTGCTTAATGGTTGTTGGGGATGGAGAGACATTTTCTTCAAAAGTCTAGTCATTGATAAGGTACCCAACTCTTGTAATTAATCCCTCTCTGATACACCTGTAAGCAACCTTCATGAAACTCATTGTTTTACACACACACAGACACACACACACACACACACACACACACACACACGCATAAAAAAAAGAAAAAAGTAAAAGAACCACAAAAGCAGAATAAAGGATAGTTGGGAAGAGAAAGGTAATGAGTGGGAGTGGGAAGGAAACAAGGACAATATTGGGGTGAATATGATCAGAGTCATTAAACATATAAATGAAAATGTCATAATGAACCTATTATTTGTAATGTATCCTAGAGGAAATAAAATAATCAAAGAAAAGCAGCTAAAAGAGCAAAAAGTGATGGCCAACAAAGTACAGGCTGGAGGAGTGGAGTCTGGAAGGGCAGTTGGGGACTACAAGAATCAAGGGTTCAAAGCCCTGAAGCATGACCTCGCACCAGATCTTCAGCCCTTCTACTTAGTTCTCTTGCATGAAAGCATGAAGCTGCATGAACATTCAAGCCATTGCTTAGGTTCTTAAGTTTTTTTGGGTTTTGTTTTGTTTTGTTTTTAGGTTGGGAAGAGCAATCAGACCAGCAGAAGCTAGGGTGTTGGAAAAGTAAATATTATCATGGTAAACTTCCTACTTCATACGTGGATGAAAATGGCATAGTGAATCTCGTGTACAATTAATATATGCTTATAAATATCTGTAAACAGAAAACTGTCAGAGCTTTACTATATAGGTGAGCATAATGGGAAATGTGTCCTATTATATTTGATTCACGATCATTTTTAAAGTTTTTAGGTCAAACTCTAGTGATATTATATGAATGAATTTTATTCAGTGCATTATACATGAGGAGAAGAAGGAAGAACAAGATCAGGAAGAGCTAGAAGAGGGAGAGGAGGAAGAGCAGAAGGAACATGAGCAGGAAGAAGAGGTAGAGGAGGAGGAACAGCAGCAAGTTGTTAGGAGGGGTGTGGTAGGGGGCCATGAGAAGTAGAAGTGGGAGTGTGGTTGGATATGAAACAAATACATTATATCCATAGATGAAATATGCAAAGAAGAATTGAAAAATGTAAAAGGAATATAATCATCAGTGAAATGTCAGCATATTCTAGCTTCTAAGGGAACTCCAATATCAAAGGAAGGATGCTCTATCAAGTGGTCTTCTGTGTGAGATCATCCTTGTATTTCTGCATCACAGAAATTTGTTTTGTTTTGATGCAGAGACAGAACTTACTATGTTGACTTGACTCCAAAGGAACAGAGAAAACAGCTTCGAATATACAACCACTATGGTAATCAGTTAGGCAATATCATAGAAAACTTGGAATAGCTCTACCTCAAGACCCAGTCACACCACTCCTGGGCGTACATCCAGAATATTCCTCAGCAAACCACAAGGACATCTATCCTCAACTATGTTCATAGCAGCTTTATTTGCAATAGCTAGAAACTGGAAACAACCCAGATGTCCCTCAACTGACAAATGAATAAGAAAATTGTGGCACATTTACACAATGGAATACAACTCAGCTATCAGAAAGAAGGAAATTATGCAACTTGCAGCCAAATGGATGAAACTAGAAAAGCTCATCCAGAGTGAGCTAGCTCAGGCTCAGAAAGATGCACATGGTATGTATTCACTTATAACTGGATTTTTGCTATATAGTACAGGATAACTATTCTACAACCAACAGACTGAAAGGAACAGGAACATGGACTTTGTGACCTGGTAGTGGGACAATTTGCCCTAGTGGAGCTACCCTGTAGGCCTGCAGTGCAAGAGGAAGCTCTTAGTCCTCTTATGACTGATGAACACTGGAGTTCTTTGTATTCGACTGGCTCCCCCACTGATGATCCTCCCCAAGAAGGGCTTTTTCCCTCCCGTTTAAGAAAATCACTTGAGTACTGCCTAGAGTTCTGATTATAAGTGTTTCACTCTCACTGAAGCCTGTCCAATAATTAGGAAGGAAGGGACTTGCCATGCATGGCACTACAGGGTGAGAGAGCTGCAATGAAAGGAGCCTGCACGCTGCATGTTAGTCAAGGCATGCATGATCCACACCACTCCAAAGCTCAGCATGTGGTAGAAGGGAGTCCAGCCAAATGTTCACTAAGACAAACACTGTTCAAAGAGATGAGCAAGAAAGAACGCTTAACCTCCATTAACAGAAAACTAGGATGATATGGAATTGAAGTCATTAATGCCTACCCACAGAATAAGAGAGGAATTTTAAGGATAATCTCTGAAAATGAACAGCAAACAAAAATCAAAAGATAGCATAAAACACAGGCATTGGGGCCTAAGATATGACTCATCAGTTAAGATCACACACTGCTCTCCAGAAGACTCCAGTTCCATTCTCAATATCCAAATTAGGTTTCTCATAACTGTCGGTAGCTCTAGTTCCCAGGCTTCTGGCATCCTTTCTGATCTGTGTGGGAACTGTACTCACATGCACATGCCTTTCACACACACACACACACACACACACACACACACACACACACACACAC
>CAJQZJ010032114.1:3422649-3456981 GCA_907164525.1 Lophiomys imhausi
ACAGGATTGATTTAGCTATTCTGGGCTTTTTGTTGTTCCATATGAAGTTGAGAATAGCTTTTTCCAGGTCTATAAAGAATTGTGTTGGTATTTTGATAGGAATTGCATTAAATCTATATATTGCTTTTGGTAGGATAGCCATTTTTATTATGTTGATCTTACCTATCCATGAGCATGGGAGATCTTTCCATCTTCTAAAGGCCTCTTCCATTTCTTTCTTCAGGGGCTTGAAGTTCTTGTTATATAGGTCCTTTACTTGCTTGGTTAGAGTTACCCCCAGGTATTTTATGTTGTTTGTGGCTATTGTGAAGGGGGTTGTTTCCCTTATTTCTTTCTCGGTATATTTGTTTGTTGTATAAAGAAGGGCTTCTGATTTTTTTGAGTTACTTTTGTATCCAGCCACCTTGCTGAAGTTGTTTATCAGCTGTAAGAGTTCTTTGGTGGAGTTTTTGGGGTCGCTTATGTATACTAACATATCATCTGCGAATAGGGATAATTTGACTTCTTCATTTCCAATTGTTATCCCTTTGATCTCCTTTAGTTGTCTTATTGCTCTAGCAAGAACTTCAAGTACTATATTGAAGAGATATGGTGAAAGTGGACAACCTTGTCTTGTCCCTGAGTTTAGAGGAAAAGCTTCAAGCTTCTCTCCATTTAATTTGATGTTGACTACTGGCTTGCTGTATATTGCCTTTATTATTTCTAGGTATGGTCCTTGAATGCCCGTTCTCTCCAGAACTTTTAGCATGAAGGGGTGTTGGATTTTGTCAAATGCTTTTTCTGCATCTAGCGAGATTATCATGTGGTTTTTTTCTTTCAACTTGTTTATGTGGTGAATTACATTGATAGACTTTCATATATTGAACCATCCCTGCATTCCAGGGATGAAGCCTACTTGATCATGGTGTATGATACTTTTGATGTGTTCTTGAATTCGGTTTGCTAGTATTCTATTAAGTATTTTTGCATCTATGTTCATGAGGGATATTGGTCTGAAGTTCTCTTTCTTTGTTGGGTCTTTGTGTGGTTTAGGAATCAGAATGACAGTGGCCTCATAGAATGAGTTTGGCAGTGATATTTCTGTTTCTGTGTGGTGGAAGAGTTTGAAAACAGGGTCTGGCTCCACACCTAATATGTCTGGATTTTCCAGGATACAACTATGGTTCCGATTTCTGGTTTCTCTCTAGGCTTCTCGCCACAGGGCTGGACTCTGTGCCTGATTCCCTTCCTGTCTGCGCTGCCACGGGTCCCATGGGTACCCCAAGCCCCGGATCCTCCGGCTGCCTGAGTGGACCTCTCGTCCCAGCAGCTCAGCCGTGGGTGCACGGATCCCTGGCCCCGCCCACGCCTGTCTCTCTCCCCAGATGCCCTGCCGTGGACTGGCGGGGATTTGGCCCTGCCAGCAGTGTTCTCTCCCCAGCTGCGCTACCGTCAGTGTGCAGGATTCAGCCCCTCCCTCCCGCCTTTGTGTTCCCAGCCTCCTGTGCTCTCTGGGTACCTCCCGCCCTCTGCTTCACGAGCGGCTGCAGACCACCCGTTGAGCCCCCTGTTTGTTCCTTGCTAAGCCTTCCACTATCTCGCAAAGTTTTTTAAGTGGGTATAAGTTCAACCTGATGTGTGGGGAGCCCAATAGGCCAGCGATCTATGGCCAAGTGGACACTGATTCTGCCTGCTGTAAGTTGGAATCGATCTTACCAGGCGCCTCTCCAAATGGGAGTTCCCGAATCCCGGGTTTAGTGGCCTCCGTGTCTGTGAGAGATGGGTGAGAGCCTTGCTCTGGGACTTTTAACAGTCCCTTGGGAGCTGTGAGTTTTCCGGGGGGGGGGGGTCTAGCCCCTCCGGTTTTTGTACAGTGCCCAATAACTCTGTGTTTTTTATGGCTCTTTTTTCCCCCCGCGTTCAAAATGCGTCAGTGTTGGTTGCCGCCATCTTGGCCCGCACCTTATTTATTTTTTTAATGTTTATTTATTACTTCAAGTTACATCTCCATCACAGCCCTCTCCCTCCACCCCTCCCAGCCCCACCCTCCTACCCTCTCACCCTTCCCCCAGAATGCATAATTCTTTTTTTCACTCCAATAAATGGTTCTTTCTCTTATAACAATAAATACAGTACAAAACAACTGAAATAAATAGGCCACAATTATGAGAGTTATATGGCTTAGCATACATTCTCAGTGACCAGTCCATATGTATTTGGTCCCTGACTTTAACATTCTACTGTCTAACTATCTCCATGAGTTTAAAGTTCTCTATCTAACTCAGCTTTCATACCAACTTGCATCACAATTTTAAAAACATCTTCTTAGATCCAGAACACCCTCTTGATTCCTAAACAACTCAAAATTTAACTATGAGACTCTAGCTATCTATTCTTCAACCACCTCAGAAACCTGAGAGGGATAAATATATCTGATTATTTAGGAAGTGCAAGGCCCGCAGCTTCCAAATCTAAGAAATGACATACCCGTGGCTGCCTCGACAGTTCCCATTTTCTCTCCATACATTACAGCTTCAATCTTCAGCTGTTTGTCCCCGTTTCTCTGACAGACATTGATTGTAGAGCAGGAATTATGAAGGACTTACCTACCCTGTCTTGGCAGAGCTAGGCTGTCGACTTATCTGCTTCCAAGTTTTGTCCTTTTTGGACAGCAGTCTGTCTACAGTTGAAGCAAGGTTTTTTTTTTGTTTTGTTTTTTGTTTTTTTGTTTTGTTTTGTTTTGTTTTTGCCAAGAGATAGTCTTGCCACTAATTCAACCATCTCACACTGGAGATTCTTCGATGCTCATCTTCTATTTGGAGGAGAATAGGGGATGCTGTCAGGAGCTGGCATGTCTCGATATCAAAAAAAAAATCTTAATTTAAGAAAACATCTTGGAATGCCATACTCTGCAAGATCTCTTGATTGGTTTTTAGAAATCTGTTGGGATATTCATTTCTCCATGTCTAGTCAAAATACCTAATATGTGAGCTCGCAGGAAGGCTATTATGGTTGGTTTCAATGTAAGCTTTTCATAAATTACAATCACCTGAATAGGAGTCTCATCTGAAGAATTATCCTAATTGATGAGGGAAGGCCCAACCTGATCAGTGGTGGTAACTTTGGCAGGGACCCAGATAAAAAGGGCATTCCAGATGGAAGTTTATCATGCCTTTTGCTCACTTGGTATTTCCTTTCACTATCAGTTGATTCACTTCCCTCTCTGACCCCCAGTGAAGTTACAATGCTGATTTCTAAAAGTTTCCAAGGATTAGAGGTTGGCAGCAGCTCTCCAGCAACCCTGTAGGCTCCTGGTGCTGTATTACAACTATTGAGGCACTCTGCCTTGTTGATTAGGTGACTATTGGTTGACTCCCAGTGAGAGACAGCTCTTCTAGGACTACTAGATCTGTTGCAGCACCAAGACCCAAAAACTCAGTACTAGATTCTCAGTATCTCAGCAGTGATTTGTCCTTTGTTAAATTTTTTATTTTTTTTAATTTAAGGTTTATCTTTTCCCCCAACATCTCCCCCTTTAAGTCCAATAAAAGGCTTTTTTTCCTATAACAATAAATACGATACAAAACAATAACAACAATTAGGCAACAGTGTTGTGGAAAGTCTAATATCATTGCTTCTGATAGGTTGAATTTAATGCTGAGAATTGGTTACTGCCCTTCTGAGCCATTCTCTTGATTGGTTAATAAAAGTAGCTTATGGCCAATTAGATGGGCAGAAAGAGTATAGAAAGGCGGGACTTCCTGAGATTAGACAGGAACCCGGATCACACACAGAGAATCCCTCTCTTTCATCAGGGACACAGAAGGAGACTGCTGTCCTGAGAACTCTGGAAGGTAATCACAGGTACATGGTAGTTTGGGATTAGGTGATCCAGGTTAACTTAGAGTAGCTAATTGAGAGTCTGCCCAGCTAAGAGCTAAGCATTAAAACATTAAAAGTTCTTGGTGTATTTAATTATTGGGGAAAAGACTGTGGTGGCTTTTAGGCCCTCAGTCCAAGCAGTCCAGGGCTGTCAGACTTCCAGACTCCTGGACTCCCCTTCAACCCAGGTGAAGCTCCCGCCAAGCTGCTGGTAATTCTACTCACCTAATATAACAACTTATATTAATTAACAGAATTTAGGTTACAGGTGGTGTTGGCCACCCTTGGTCCTGGGGCTCCTTCCCCAGGATAAATCAGGCAACCAGTTAAGACACTCGGGCTAGGGTGCCCGCTCCTCTGCCAAGCCACTGGCCACTCCTCCGGCCTAATTTTATAGTTTATACTTACTAAAAACTAAAATAATTAATTAAATTGCAGTTTCACAACAATTATGAAAATTATAAGGCATACATACATTCATTCCCAGTGTCCAGTCCATGTGTACTTGGCAACTAATAATAATCTTCTATTATCTATTTATCTGAGTTTAAAATTCTATACCTAATGCAGTTTCCATCCTAAGTTGCATTATCAACTCAAAAAGCATCTTCTTAGACCTATAACATCCTTTAAATTCCTAAACAACTTAAAACTTAACTGTGAGACTATAACTATCTAGTCTTCAATCACATCAGATGCCTAAGAAGGAAAAATATATCTGAATAAACAGAAAGTACAGAGCAAGCACCTTCCAAAACTAAGAAATGACAGACAACTGGCTGCCTGGACAGTCCCCAATTTCTCTCTATAACATTGGAGCATCTATATTCAGCCTTTTGGCCCAGTATCTATGACAAATATTGATTGTAAAGCAGGAATTACGAAGGACTTCAAAGGAGTTGCCTACCCTATCTTGGCAGAGCTAGTCTGTAGACTTACCTGCTTCCATGAGGCTAACAATATATTCTGAATATATATGTATATGTGTATATATATATATATATATGCATATACACGTGTGTGTGTGTTTGCATATACATAGTCATCCTCTTATTTTTGTTCTAAAGAACCCTGACTAAAGCATTGGCTCAGTAGATAGATGTGTTTGTGATATGAATCTTGTGACCCGAACTGTGTTCCATCTGAATCCCAAGTATAGAGAGAACGAGAGAATTGAATCCACAAAATTGGTCACTGATCAGCATATTCACTCAGTGGCATCCACATACATGTGTGTGCACACATATACAAGCACACATTATTCAGAAATAAATATTTAAGAATGTCTATAATGTATTTGCAATGCCTGGGAAGATTTCTGTCTTTGAAATAATTTATATGAAACATTTTTTATTGGGAAATGGATTTGATAAATCATTTGAGGGGCAAAAACTTAAAAAGTATTTACAGATATAAGGATAAAACTGTTTAGCTCAGTGAACAAGAAGAGGAAGAACGTGGAAAGAAGATCAATGTCTGGGTAAACTGGAAGGGCTAAATGATCCTTAGTTGATCAGTAGTCTGAATAGAGACTTTGGGTGAAGAGTCTTTGGCTCTTCAAATTTACAGCAATTCAGACAATATCTGCGTTTAATTTTAAGTAAACCACATTGAAGGGTTTTTAGAATCTTTTTAAAAACAAAGAATATGGAGACAACAACTTCCTCCTCTAGAATCTATCAATTGTCAGTACTTCAGCAGGGAGGAATAGAGCCTCCTGGGTCACTCAATGATCCAAAATTGACTATTAGTGAGTCCAGTCTTCTATAGCTCATTTCATAGCCATACCTGCCTGAAAGGTCATGATTTCCTTGGCTGCACCATACCCAGAGTGAAGCATTTCACAGTCCTTCTCCCTAACTTCCAGCTCTTTCATTCTTTCTAACTCGTCTTCTATAATGGTTTCTGCCCACCAGGCTCTACTGGATAGTTCCAAAGTCATGGTCAGTCACAAAGATGATCCCAACTAAATTCAGTGGGTCTCCAAAGCAATCCAAGAAAGAAATAAAGGAAGAAGGAAGGAAGGAAGGAAGGAAGGAAGGAAGGAAGGAAGGAAGGAAGACAGACAATGTTCGAAAGGAAGAGGTATTACTAGGGATAGGAGGGGGTTTGAGAGGATTTGTTTCATAATAGTCAGACTTTTCTTTCTATATTTATGAGATTGTTAAAGAACAAATTGAATGAAAGGTATAAAAATAAAGAATTTGGAGAGTTGCCCAGCCCTGGTACAGTGATAGACAGCCAAAGATGCTGCCTATGACTATTATATCTGCACTGAAATATGTGGAAAAAAGCATAAATGGGACAGTATAACATGCCCAAGCAACTGAACATGTAGTTGAAAATTCAAGTAAAAAGCTAAGAAGAAAACCTTAATATTTTAACTCAGTCAGTTGGTAGGATATGAAGAAAGGAGATGAATCTTTTAAGACTGTTACTGTACATTTAAATAATCTTAATAACATTAAACAACATCAATAGCATGCTGAAAAGTTAAATTAGAATAAAAGCATACAATTACCTATAATTTTCTTACTGCATTACATTTGTGTATGTGATGTGTATGCATGTATGTGTATAATCATGCATGTGCTGTTATGTACATATAGAAGTATATGGAAGGAGACAACTCTCAGGAGTCCCATCTCTTCTTCTACCATGTGTGTTACTAAGATAAAACCTGGGTTGTCAGGCTTGGTGGCAAGCACCTTTACCCACCAAACCATCTCACTGGACCAGCATAAAGTTACCATTGCCAAATATTGCCAAATATCACCAAATCAGTGCCTCACTAGAGACATAGCTTAGGTGATAGGGTGCCTTCCCTAGTATGTTAGAAGTCATGATTTTGAGCCCAGCACAATAGCATAAGTTAGTTAGGTGTGGTGGCACAGCCCTATAATCCTTACACTCCGGAGCTGCAGGAAATGGTAAGATGTTCAAAGTCATCCTTGAGTAAACATTTTTCTTCCATATTCCACTACATAATAACTTTCCTTCTGAAGAAATAATCAATATAAAATGTGACATCTTCCATGTTCTGTAATCCTGTACCCTGAGCTTTATGAGATATATACAGACCTCATACTGATTAAAGGCCCCAGAATTATATTCTTAACATCACCAAATAAAGTATCTTTCCAGTTTAACAACTAAAGACACAAGAAATCTCTAGAAAGACCCAATGTCAGTTCTCTTTTATTATTGAAACCAATATATTTTTGTACTCAATTCAGTGTTAGTAAATATTTGAATATCTGTTGTTAGTTGCATGTTTTATTTGTGTTTAGATGTAACAACAATTAATGCCATGTGCTCTTCCTTCTGCTTTAATATGGAGGAAGGCCCCATGTAATGGCCTTCCGGGGTCATTTCCATGGGTATTGTCTTCAGTGTCACCTGATTCATTCCTAGACCAGATGTGACAAGTGATAGGCCTAGCTGTCTATCTAAATCTAAAAAGAAGAAGGAGGAGGAGGAGGAAACAAATCTAAAGAAGAAATAAAAATAATGATATGTAACTCAAGAATGGCTACTCTTTTATTCTTGCCTCAGTTTCTTCTCTTACTTACGTTCGTGATGCAGTGATCACATACTCTGACACAACTTCAGAGAGAAAGGGCTTTTTATTCTTTTTTTCCCCTAGGTTCCCTATTCCAGGTTCAGTAATTCATATTGAGGAGGCCAGGGGGCACGATCTTGAAGCAGCTGGCCACATTATGACCCTGATTGGACAAGAGGTCCACGAATTGCATGCATGGTGGCACTCGGTTTCCTTTCTTCATTTATACAATCCAGATTCCCAGTCAAGGAATGATGACACCCACAGTGGTGAGCTCTTAGCACCTCAACTCTCCAACATAGGCATGCCCTCACACAATTGTACATAATCTAACATAGGCATGCCCTGGGCTCCAAATCCCAGGTGATAGTGTCAAGTGGACAATTAAGACTAGCCATCCCACACATCAATTAATAAGCTTGAATGTGAGGTATAATGACTACTTTTGATTGTTGTTAGTTTAATCCTAAGAACACATTTTTAGAGACTTATATAGAAGAACTTACTGTTACAGTTTGATTTATTATTGTAATAGTAGAGATTTCACCAAGACATACTTCCAAAAGATAATAATGGCTAATCACTTCCTTTGGTAAGGGCAAGATGACATCAGCTGAAGATGAGGCATGTCCATCTATTACTTAAAATAAGGGACCATGGGTATGCTTGTACAGTAGGCTTGGCTGGACCAGTGTGGGCCCTGAAGGACATCAGATCTTATATTGTTTTCTTTCTCCAGAAGGAAAATTGCTCATCTGATAGGATATGGAAGAATGCACACACAGTATGCAAACGTGCCCTGCCTAGCCACACAAATGTTGCTCTAAGCAATTTCTCTACAGCCCTATTTTCAAGGACCACACAGCCCAATTTCCATAATTAATTAGCTTCATGGGGCTATGCTCTGCAGCCACTTGCTTTGAGAGGAAAATCGAAGCAGTAGTTTCAGATAATCTCGAGAGTCCTTGTCAGCACGGCTGAAACACTAAAACAGTGTTGTTCTCTTGCCAAGGTTTTCACAGTCAGGCAAGACCTATTTCTAAGAGTGGCAATACCTTCTAAGGAAGCACAGGTAAATAAAATGCACAAGCACTTCTCTGTTGGAGGCAGGACCAAACATCAAAGTTACAGTAGAGTTGAGACCAGTAGTTTCCTCAAGCCTGTGTCTAGTTCCTCCACTTTTATTAAAATCAGAGAGATTTCTAGATCAGACAATTAATGCAAGGTACACTGTAGTGGTAAGTTGTCACATGTCTAAGCTCACTGAGAGGCTAGCTCTGGAAGCCAGGCTGTTCTTCCAACTCCCTGTCCCTTTCAACCCTAAGGATGTTTATCTCAAAATGTCCTCCAAGGCCCCTTGTCTGAGCGTGGGGTGGGCCTCCTAACTCTAAGGCAGCCCAAGAGTCAAAATACCATGTCCATGAGAACAGGAGGCTAAATTTTGAGAGTAAAATCATTGTGTCCTGGAGCACAGCCAGGAGGTAAATCACCCCTGGGCATCATTTTCTGGGATCTAAAGACTCAGTTACCATTTATCCTGTGGTATAAATGTGCCTGCAGTGCAGAGGGGCGGAGGAAGTTCAGCCATGGAGAGAAAACTCAGTCGGAACTCCAGGCAACTGTCTCTAACTTCCCTGATCAGTTTCTGCAGATTAGATGATGTCATCTCTCACTGTTCTGTTTGCTCTTTCATGTGGAAGCATAACCCAAGGACACTTTGCTCTGACTGAGTTTTTCCGTGGGGAACCTAGATAGTTGCCTTAAAGGGGCTTCCTTCCTTAGTCAGTTTATGCCAGCTGTTTTAAGCACCTAATTTGATAATATTTCCCCCTCCTTTTCCTTTTCTCCTCCCCCTGTTACCTTAAACTCACTCATTTAAATCTAAAATGTAAGGCTGTCTTAATTACTCTTAGGACTTACAAAATACTTAAGACTGTATATGTGTATATATCTAGATGAATATCAGAATCAGATCTTCAACACACAGACTGACTAGCAGATAAAAATGCCTGGAGATACAGAAAGCAACAAAAGCAGATTGGATCTCATAATTAGTATTCTAAATATTTTTAAAGAGCTTAAAATATTTAACAGAATAAACCTCACTAATTATATATAGTTCCACATAAGGCTTATCTTAGAGGAAAAAAAATATGTTTTAGGATAGATTTTAACTATGGGTATGTTTGAGCTTTCCCTTCTAAGAGTAAGAAATATTGCACCCCAGCTGTTACTAGGTGATGTTAATTAGCATAACTCCTCTGGAAGGTAATGGAGTTAATCTCTGTCATTCATCCTATTTGAACTCACTCTACAGAAAGCTGAATGGGTGAATCCAAAAAATATGGTCAGTTCTAAATATCTGAGAACTCTGAGTACTAATGCACCTGGGGAAAGGCCCTTGTGTGTATAACCTATGTACAGCCTCAAGACACGATTATCCTACATCTCCTTCCTTAACAATGATGATAAACATCTTCCTTTAAGGAAAACACAGGGAAAGAAATGAAGATGCCAATATGAGAATGCAGAACACATTTGAGTGCTGTAACCGCAAGCCAAGCATTGCCTGTAACCACAGAAAGTAGCAGAGCAACTCCACCTGGAGACTTGGGACGGCCTTTGGCTTGATGACACCCTAATTTAGAACTCTGTTCTTAGTAATGTGAGAGAATGCGTTTGTATTTCTGTAAGCCACCCAATCTGGAGCAATTTGATTAGGAATTTCTGTAACAAATACCACATATTACCAACCACTCAACCAAACTTCAAAGAAAAAATATAACAAGGAAGTTGAATTTTGTGATAAAATGGATCTTTTCATATCTTTAACTATCTAAAAATTTTAGGAAGAGTTTGGCATAAAACGTGATGGATATGAAAAGCAAGGCTGAGGCAGAGGAAAAAGCCTGACTCTAACAGAAAGGAAAATAAGTCCATGTGAGGATGGTGTCTACACAAACCAACAAGCACACAGCCTAACAAGAAAGGTCATCTCTGCCTGGGCTTGTGAAAATATTACTACAAAAAAAAAAAAATAAAATAAATAAATAAATAAATAAATAAACCCAACTAACCAACCAAGGACTCTCTGGTGAGGAGGCAGAAACACTGGGAGGCTGCATTTACTTGACAGGGAGATATTTGGCAGAAGAAGTTAAGTAGGTTCCTGGGGAAGGTCACAAAAAGGACAGAGGCCCATGGTAGGCTTCCTGGCTAAACCACAGCTTGTCATTTTCAGTCTCCAGGTTTGTAGCTTTCAGAGCCCCGTCTTAAGCTGAGGTAGATATATTTGTGGAAGAATGTTAGAGTCCCTGAAAAGGCGTTATTATCAGTTCTCCTGGATGCCACTGTCTCTGTCACCTGCCATTATAACTTTTCATAATTGTGTTAGTTTCACACTTTCTCTCTTATCCAAGCTATCACCGAAATAATTGAGATTCTATTTTATTATTTTTTAAACAGGCTTCACAACACAAAAACTGAACAGTTGTTACTCTATTCTTAAACCACTAAGCTATTCTGGCTTCCCCTCAGCATAAATCCCAGAGATACTTGCATTTTGTGGCTTCTCTGCATCAGCTAGCTCTTGGCTTGTCTTTCCTGCCTCTGTGTCTGTGACTGAAAATCCCTATTTCCTCCTCTAATTTCTCCTCCTATGCAGGGCAGGAAGTCCAGCCCTATTCTCTCCCCTGATCAGTTATTGACTGTAAGCTGCATTATTGGTATATAGGAGACAACTGGAGAGCAGTGTTTACATAACATACAGACTAAAGATTCTAAGTACAAGGATTGCAACCAGATGTGGAGGGGTCAGAAGTCAGTATTTGAATTACGCTATGGCCTTATACCTACAGTCATCTGTTTCACTGATGGGGTAAACAGGTGTCAGACACAGCCCTCTGACCACTGTTTGGAGAGAAATTTATGCTCATGCATGGGAAGCATAAGGAACTGAGAAAACTTTCGGTATTATGGAGAAAAAAAAAGTATAATATGTTGGGGTGTTGATACATTTGAAGTCCATTCTAGTGCTTGCTAGTGGTTGCTCTCTGTGAGACATGGAAGAAGTTACCTCAAAAGACTCTTGGTCTCTGCCTTGCTGGTTGGAACTAACTTGGGATATGTTATGCAAGCATAAGGACCAGGTTCAATCCCCAGGAAGAATAACTGGGTATGGTGCCATGCACTCACGATGCCAGTGCTGGGGATCTGGAGACAAGAGGGTCCTTGGCACTTACTTCCTTGTCTCTTAACTGAATTAGAGTCCTGCTATCCTTGTGTGAGACATTGTTTCACAAAGACAAACAGACAAACAAATGAACAAACAAAACAGTGACCAGAGTCTGAGAAACCACATCCGAGGTTAACCTCTGACATCTACACACATTCACACGGTTATGTGCATCAGCACATACCACATGCTCCTGTACACTCAATTACTAAACACACACACACACACACACACACACACACACACACATACACACATTCATGGGAAGTGGAAGAGTCTTGTAGGGTAGGACTGGGGAGAGCTGTAACTTGTTGCCAGAAAAGAAAAAAATAAAGCGAACCATACACTGTTTTACTCATTTTCTTCAAGTAAGCATGAGGAGATAGTTCAGAGCTGGGATGGAAGCTCCAAAAAGTCACACCAAACCTGGATCCTCATCTCCAATCCTCTTTTCTCTGCTGCTTTTTTCTAGGTAGTGGCCTTGTACAATAATCTCTATCTTTTCATTTTCCAATATGCTACTACTCAGTTCTTCATTTTTCAATATGCCTTGTGAAATCTTTTATGTGTCAGGTTCTAACTGTATTTAATTCTGTCTCTGCTTCTTCAAGGAGCTCAAAATCTCTTACTGAGTTGAGCAGGGAAGCACACACATATACAAAGATACCAAACCCCACCAGAGAAGAAAGAGCCACTAAGGCAAGGACAGTCAGAAAAAACAGGAATATCCCTCATGCTGTGTACTTTGGGGACCAGCCATGCCACATGCAGTTGAGCCTTGTCCCCATCACTGTACATTATTTCATCGTACAACTGCCAGTGTTGATTTATTCACACAATGAGAATTTGGGGAGTTTCCAATTTTGGAATACTATTGCAATAAAATTGATTTTTCTTTCAGAGTGTATGTGCCATTTACATTGCATTTATATTGAGTATGTCATATATATTTGTGTGTGTGTGTCTAAAATAGCATTTAAATGGTTTCCAGAAAAGCTTTATATGTTGTACACATTTCTACAAAGAATATAATTTCTAAAAATACATCACTCCTTTATGAGGCCCACTTCTACACCCCTGCTGACACATATTGGACATAATCACTTCCTTGCAAATGACTTTTCTCCTGAAATCTTTGTCTTCTACAGTCTAGCGCTTCACAGGTGACAGCTGGGTTCTTCACCGGTCTGCATTGATTTCTTTCTCTATTCCAGTCTCTAAATTCCACGAGGTGCAAAGGCTGGTGATTCTATTTCTACACGCCTTCCTAATGTGTCAGCTTTTCTTTCTCTGACGACAGCTTCCTATCTCAGCAAACACTATGTTCTGTTTTTCTCAACAATTTTTTATCTCACTGTTGTCTTCCTTTTCTTCTTCCAATGAATCCTTCATTCCACAGACAATTAGAATTTTTAATGCACTTTTTTTCTTTCTTCTTATTTTTTCTTTCTTCAAGACAGGGTTTCTCTTTCCTGGAACTTGCTGTATTGACTAGGCTGGCTGGCCTCAAACTCAGAGATCTACCTGCTTCTGCCTCCAGAGTGCTGATATTAAAGGTGCAAAAAAACTAATGTCTAGGATGATATTGCACTCCTGCACACCCTTTTTAAAAATTTTTTTTCCAGGGGCTGGGGGATGGCTCAGTGGAAAAAGCACTTTCCTATAATGGGAGTTAGATTTCTTTAGTGAATATGTAGGGGATTCTGAAAGAGTCTCTTTAAAGGGGCATGAAAATCAGGCTGGCACCTCTGGGCATCTGGCATGGCAGCATATAGACTGAAAAAGGGTTTCTAGCTTGGAATTGCTTTCAGCTGCTAAATAGCAGCTGAAGTGCGCAGAGCCCAGATTAGGCTGAAGCCAGGTGAAATTGAAAGAGACAACACTCTATTTAAGTGCATGGGGGTAGAGGGGGGAAGGGGAGCTATGCTAGAGACAATGAGGTGCAAAGTGGCAATCGCTGGAGCCAAGGTAGCGCTGACTGAAAAGGGGATCTCAAGTGGATCTGTGCAAATAAGATTGGCTACAAGCCCTTGGGAGAAGACCCTTGACCCTCAGGTGGGACAGTATTTGCCCTGAGAGGTTCAGCCTGTTAAAATGGAGGACTGAGAAACTGAAGCTGCCCCCCCCCCAACAGTTACAGCAGAATGACTGAGTGGCTAAGACAAACTGACTAGGTTGGCCAATGGGCAGCTGAGGTCCACAGAAAAAAAGAAGGTCTCAAGCCTAAATTGAAGTGAAGCTGCCATAGCAATAGGATAGCCAATTGCTTTCAGGAACCTGTGTCAGAGGTTCCTGTTAATCAGTTGCTCTCAAGAACCCATGCCTGAAGACCTGCCCCTGAAACTGTATCTTTCTAAAGGTTTAGGGTTAGTTGTTGGGCAATAGGTGCTTAGGGTTAGTTGTTAGGCAATAGATGTGTGTAGTTATTAATAGGGTTGGTTGTTAGATAATTAGTGATCATAGCTATTAACAAATATTAAATATAAAAATAAAAAAGGTACATCATCACTTGTCACTCAAGCACACGGACCTGAATTAGAATTCCCAGGACTCATGTAAATCCAAATTCAGGTTCAATAGTGCAAACCTGAAACCCCAGTGCTTGTTCAGTGAGGTGGGAGAATCTCCTGAGGTCCATAGGCCAGCTAGCCTGCCATATATAGTGGATAACAAGAGAGGAAGCCTGTCTCCAACAAGATGGAAGGTAATGACCAATACCCAACTTTGGCTTCTGACCTCTACACATGCACATATCCACTGCCACACACCACATAAACACACACCAGTCTTTCACATAAAATGTTCAGTATTATAATGTTTTGAAGATTGATTTATTTTCATGCTGGTCACTTGATTTTATAGCTGAACAATATCCTACTATGTAATTCTATAAAATATATAAAATAGAAATATATTGCTTTTTATGTCACCTCCTAGTGACTGTGATTGTGACTAGAGTTATTATTAATGTTTGAGTCAAGAATCCAGGACCAAAGGCCACGTAATAAGTGTAGGATTACATTCAAAAGAATAGCCAGAATAGGAAAATATAGCGAAGGAAGGCAGATGAGGAATAATTGATTACTAACCTTGAGGCTTTCATGAAAAGTACTAAAGTAAGCTAGTTCTAGAATAGGAAGTTCTAGAACATAAAGTAGAGGCAGTTGTGAAGTATTGTGTTTTCTCTGTATGCTACTGGGCTACAAACTATAAACAGATTTTATACTGTAGACACTTAGAGAAGTATCTAGAAGTGACTACAATACAAAGCAAGTCACAGAATAATGATGGTTGGTTTGAATTGTCAACACAATTTGAGGTTACAGTCTGTCATGATGGACAAACCATAAACCATGGCAGTAGAGCATAAGGCAGCTGGTGGCATTGTATCAATATTTAGGAAGCAGAGATGAATGCTGGTTAGTGCTCAGATAGCTTTCTCCATTTTTAAAAAGATAGAACAACTTTCATTTATTATTGGATAACTTCAAAGGTAAACAATGTACCTTGATCATATATACACCCAATCCCCCAAAACTTGCCCCAGGGCTCCCAACTCATGTCCTACTCTAGGCTCCCCCAATATGTTCTCTACTCTCTTCAGATCCTCTTTGGGTTTATTATTAATCCACTGGTTCCAATTAGAGCTGCCTGTTGGAGCAATCAATGGCCTTTCCAAATTGACCTTGTGCCAGTAAGTTCATGTACATATCAACAGTGAGTTCATGAGGGTCATGGCAATATGATTCCCCACAGACAATATATTACTAGTTCTACTTTTTGATGATTTTACTCCTGAGTCATGAGAAAGTCGAATGGAAAGGTACATTGGCAGACAGTTCACCTTAGCCACCTTTTGGGAACATAGTGAATCTTTGATGTTTCTTGAGTATCTTCCTCTTTTAAATACAGAAGTGGAGTCATGTTATGTTATATCCTCAAAAATCCCCAAAACTAAAGTGACTTCTGCCATAGCCACAAAAGAACTTTTCATTCTGATGAGAGATTTTGTTGTGGTTTGAATGCAAAAAGCTCTCTCCTTAGGCTCCAGTACTTGAACATCTGCCCCTGCTGGATGCTGCTGTGGTTGTTACAGAACCTTTATGAGGTAAAATCCTGCTGGGAAATTGAGTCAATGGAGATGGTTTTGACTGTGAGGCTTTGTATTCTGGACCTACCCTGTTTGGTATCTCTTCCTAACTATCTTCCTGATTATCGATGCAACAGAATGGGAATATAAATTAATAAGTTTACTACAGAGAACACGATAAAGTTCTTCATATACCAAGTCATATCTACCATATGATTACATATGTAGTTACCCAGCTACATATGAAGAAAGAGTGATTGGCATTGACTAGTGTGTACTGTATACTGTTGCAGAGATATCACACCACTGTAAAGGTACAATTACCATATGCTACTAGAAAGAGTAAGATCATATTACAAGGACGAATTGATGTACTTGACAAAGTTGAGAACTCTTGACTCACAGACACAGATGAAAGTTAGTTCAATATATATTTTTTTATTTCATGGGGCACACATTACACCTTTATTGTTATTTTGTTTTTATGCTGTCAAACACATCAATGTGAGCTTTTTTTTTCTTCATTTTTTTTCATAGAGTGAAACATGCCCAAAGAAGTATCTTTTACACTAGCACATGACTTACAGAAGATGTGACTAGGCAGGATGGTGTTTGCCTGTGATCTCAGCACACTGGAGGCTGAGGGAAGAAGATAGACACTTTGAAGAAATTCTGGGCTACAAAGCAAGTTCAAGACCAGCTTGAGAGAGAAAGAGAGGATGGAGAATAGGAGAATGAGAGAATGGACAAGGAAAGGGGAAAAGAGAGAGGAGAAAGAAGGCTAGAAGAAGGAAAGAGAGTAGGGAGAAAGAAAAGAAGCAACAAAGAGTGAGAGACTGCAAGAGAGTGAGACATGGGACAGTGAAGTAGAGAAGACAAGACAGAAATTTTCAGGAAGGTTACGATCCATAAAAGATTCTCTGTGAGATTTATATGTTTCAGTCCTCCTTGCTTTTGTTTTCTTACTGAAAGTTGTTTTAAATAACTTTTAAAGGACTTGTGAGATTGTTCAGTGGGAAAAGAACTTGCTATGCAAGCATGACTACCTGAGTTTAAATCCCCAGAAACAATGATATTGTAGTCCTCCTACAGGTGGTCTGAGGAGGATACAGGCAAATTTCCTGGGAGCTTGTGGACCTCCTATTCTGGTGGATACAGGAGCAAACAATAACATGACCTTTTCTCAAACTAGGTAGAAGGTGAGGAAAGAAATGCAAGGTTGTTTTCCACACAATTCAGTCCCTACAATTACAGGCACGACAGATACATGAACATCACATAAAGATGCAATAAAGAGAATGCATGAAGTATGTCACTGCACATCTCCAAGGTGTATCGATTGGGAGATTCAGGCTTGCTGCATGTAAATGCCGCATGCTGTGGTGCCTCCTCTCAGTCTAAATGCAATAAATTAACCTTCCTCTGAAATAAAGGCCAATCACAGAAGCCTGAAAAGTCATCCTCTGGAAATGTTCTGTAAAACAAATGCTACTGATTTTAATTAGAGAACATGTAGGCACAATTTCACATTTGGTACTAAAAGGAGAAATTAAATAATTCAATCTCATCAGTCCTCAGTCAATTCTGAATGAAAAGTCTCTCCTCACTTGGGAGTTCAAGCAATAACCACATCTTTAAAGTAGTGTGTGTGTGTGTGTGTGTGTGTGTGTGTGTGTGTGTGTGTGTGTCTTAAGCTCCTCATTTTGTCCCTTTATGATATGGAAAATTAAATTTGTAGCATGAGCTTCCCCCTGCATGGATGTGCCTCCCGCTCTGGGACGACAATACCAACAAAACAATTTTGAAAATATTTTGAGAGGGTCAGACCCAAAGTCAATAGAGAAGAGAAGGAAACTCTGAAGAGGCTTCCTTGTGAGGTGATTTGGAGTACTTTTCAGTTTCTCAATAACTCTATCTCCCCATTGCTATTCCACAGTGAACTCAGGTAACTCCTTCCCTGTTCCATAGACTCTGGTGCAATCACCCTTTTGTTGTTGTTGTTGTTGTTGTTTATTTATTACTTCAAGTTACATCTCAATCACAGTGCCCTCCTTCCACCCTGCTCGGTTGTACCATCCCACCCTCTCTGCCTCTCCCACCCAAACAACTCCTGTCATATGAGGTGTCCCTATATATCAGCCCCTCTCAGTTCTACAGTCATATGAGGACTAAGAGCTTCCTCTTGCACTGGGGACATACATGGTAGCACACCTAGGGCAAATTGTCCCATTAATAGGTAACCAAATGTATGTTCCTGATCCTTTTGGTGTGTTGGTTGTAGGATATTTATCCAGACTGTATGGCTAAAATCCAATTATAAGTGAGTAGATGCCATGTGCATCTTTCTGAGTTGGGGTTAACTCACTCAGGATGAGCATTTCTATTTCCATCCATTTGGCTGTGAATTGCATGATTTCCTTTTTTTCTGATAGCTGAATAGTATTCCATTGTGTAAATGTACCACAATTTTTTTTATCCACTTGTTGGTTGAGGGACATGTGGGTTTTTTTCCAGTTTCTAGCTATTACAAATAAGGCTGCTATGAACATAAATGAGGATATGTCTTTGTGGTTTGGTAAGGAATCATTTAGGTGGATACCCAGAAGTGGTATGGCTGTGTCTTGAGGTAGGGCCATTCCAAGTTTTCTAAGATATTGCCAGACTGATTTCCATAGTGGTTGTAGAAGTTTGCACTCCCACCAGCAGTGGAGGAATGTTCCCCTTTCTTCACAACCTCATCAGCATCAATCACCAGTTTTAATTATTATGTGGAGAGAGGAATTTCTTTTATGCTCTAATCTGTTTGGTGTTCTGTATGCCTCCTGGAATTTTACTGGCATCCATTGTGGTTTGGGAAGTTTTCTTTTATGATTTTTATTGAAGATGTTTCCTGGATCTTGGAGTCTGGAGTCTTCTCTTTCCTCTATGCCTATAATTATTAGGTTCCATCTTTTCATTGAGTCCTTGATTTCTTGGATGTTGTGGGTGAGAACTTTTTTAGATTTCTCATTTTCTTTGGTTGTTGTACTGATTTCTTCAATCAAATCTTCCGTGCCTGAGATTCTGTCTTTCATCTCTTTTATTCTATTTTTGGTACTTATGTCTGTATTTCATGTTCTCTTCCTTTGATTTTCCACCCCCAGGATTGTCTCTGCTTGTGTTTTCTTTATTGCTTCCACTTCCAATTTCAAGTCTTGAACAATTTTATATGTTTCCTGTTCCAGTTTGCTTGTCTTTCTCTGTAAATCTTTCAAATCTTTCATTGTCATGTCTCTTTCCCATTCATGTTTGGCTGCGTTGTCTTGGAGGTCTCTAATGGTATTCTCCATTGCTTTCATTTGCAATATTGAGGATTCCTTACATTCTTTCAGAGATTTGAATCTTCTTGCAAGGACTCTATGACTTTCCAAAGTATAGATTTGTCATCATTTTCATGTGTTTCACTTGTGATAGGATGGTCTGGGCTTGCTGTACTAGCATAGCTGAATTTTGTTGGATCATATTTTCCTGACTTTTTGTCAGTTCTGTTCTTTCACTGGCCTTTAGTCATCTGGTTGTTCTTAGCTGTTTGTTCCTAGTGCCTTCTGGGCTTGGTGTCAAGAAGGCCCTTTGGTGTAGTGGTCATATAACTTGGTGATCCATAGCTCTCCACAGGCTGGATGGGGCCTTGTGTGGGGGGCTGGTTCTCAGTGTGTCTCCCAGAGCACACCACTTCCTGTTGTGTCCCAACTGGGAACTCAGGTCAGAGGTTGTGGTGAGATGTGTTATTATTGCCTGCAGGTTCCTGAGATCCAGCTGGTCTTCTCTGTGATGTTGGTGTGGGTTGGCAGGCCACAAACTGTTGGCTGGAGCTGAAGCTCCCCTGCAGCTTATGTGTCAGGACCGTGATCACGGTCCTCCCAAGCTCCTCTAAGGGGTTCTCAGGTTCAATGTGTGTCTTATACCCAGAAGCACTGTGATCTGGCACAGCCCACATCACCTATGTAATGAGCAATAGTTCGGGGTTGTTTCACTGCTCATGAGTTAGAGCTCTCTGTGTTGTACCCTTGGTATACAGCTGAGGGGCAAGGCAGGTGCAATCAGGGACATCTGATGTGGAATTCACATCCTCTCCACAGTGCTTGCATTCGGGAATGCTCAGCTGCCTTTTCCCAGCCAGACTCACTGTGCTCCAGTGTAGCCTGCCTGCGTCAACATGGCTTCTGACACTTTCTCTGTGGCTAGGGTGTCATGACTGTGGTTGTGGTCCTTCCACACTCTTCTCTGGGGGGTTTCAGGATCAACATGTGCCTCTCAGTCAGAAGTTCTTTGGGTCAGTGCAGCCCACCTGCTTGGGCCATGCACAATAGTTCAGAACTGCTTTACTGATCTAGATATCCAGACTGATATATAGATGCTGTAAACTGAGGCAGTAGACTGAGAGCCCTCCCAAAGTAGGTGTGGGCAGTGAGTTCACAAAGCGTCTCCAGTACTTGGACTCAGGGGAATCTTGGTGGCCTTTTCCCTGTCAGAGGTGCTGTGTAGCCTGTCTGGATCGGCAGGGCTTCTAACACATTCCCTGTTGCTAGGGTATCAGGACTGTGGGTATGGTCCTCCCAAGATACACTTATGGGGGCTCCCAGAATAAGCCTGTGCCTCTCTGTCAGAAGTTCTGTGGTCAGACGCTAACCACCCCTTTGGGTAGCACGCCACAGTCCAGGACCATTTCACTGCTCTGGGAAGAGATCTAAATGACCTGAAATAAGGCTGTAAACTGAATGCCCTGCTGAAGTGAGCATGGGCAGAGAGTTCACTCAGCGAATCTCAGCTGAAAATTTGTGAACCAGTACAGTCACTGCTCTGGGCTGAGGTGCAATCACTCTTGCTTAATGGGAATTTCAGTGCTTTACCTAGGAGATGTGCTTATATTCAAAGGAAACCGAATAGAATAGAAATATAATTAAAACCTAGTTGATCATTGTGACAGTCATGCCTGACCTATGTAGGAAATGTGAGATGAATACTTCTATTAGAAACAGAAGACACACAGTCCTGCCTTGCAGAGGTACTTTTAGTTAAACTTACATTGCAAATAAGAGAAAATGAAGACTGATCCCAAATTTCTATTTAGGTTTCTCCATTATTCAACCTTACTAGTTTTTGTGTGGGCCAAATGGATTTAATAGTTGGAGATGAGAGATGGAAAACTGCTAAAATATAGAGTGCTCTCATGAATAGCAGCTGTGAGGGGTTATATTTTGTGTTTATTTCCACACAAGATCATTAGTATAAGACAAGAGTTTTGAGAAATGTTACTCAGAAAGTTATGGAGTGGAGGGGGATCCAAGATGGCGGAGGCCTGTGCGGATGCATTTTGATCTTGGGGAAAACAGCCACAAAGCCACAAAGTTATAAGATGCTGTGCAAAATATCTGAGGACCCACCTGGGTTTCACCCAGCTACCCAGGGACCATTAAAAGTCCCTAGGCAGGACTCTCCCTCCCAATCTTGGACACGCACAGAAGCTGCTAAATCTGGGAATCAGGAACCCCCACCAGGAGAGACTCCGGGTAAGATCCACTCTAATACCCAGAAGGCGGATTCGGACCACACAGGGTTACTCACCAGCCTACTGGAACTCACAGATCCCACGCAGGTGTTCCAGCTATTTAGCAAAAGGTTTCCAAGCCGTGGGAGTGCCACACACTCTTAGCAGCACATGGCTCGGCAGGGCACGCAGCAGCTGAGGGTTCCACAAGGCATCAGTCCACTAGCCAGTAGGTCCACAGCTGCATTTGGAAAGCCCAGACATATCTGTGTGCCCCCAGAGGGGTGCTGGACATGCTCCCCTATTGGATTTACAGTCATTGGGAACAAAATCCTGTAGCTGGATTGAGCTGCAGGATACGCTTCCAGCTGCAGGTTATGTTCCACTGCAGTGTACGGGAACTTGGATGACAGTGGCCCCATTTGCCAGTATCCAAAGCCAGCTCCATACACACATAGGCAGGGCTGTGAGAGTTGCAGAAAAGGCTACAGGGGGAGAAGGTGGATTAACCCACCACAAGGTCCAACCCTGAGCAAACTGTGAGGTCTTTATTATTATTATCAGACTTTTTTTGCTAGTAAAGGCCCTTCCAATGGGGAACCAGAGCTTAAGTATATACAGCTCCACCCCCTGGATCAGTGAGGTTTCCACCTGGGAAGCACTGCTGAGTAACTCACCTTACAGGGGTGGAGTCAAGTTCTCTTAAGACTCCAACAGGTGTTGGGACTGCCAAAGTCCACAGAATCTGTGCCTGGACACACAGGACCATACCACCAGAGCCACTGCAGGCTGAACACTCAATATATAACATAGAGACCTCTGTCTTGGGAAGAGTGAAACAATCCTGGGCCATTCCTCATTGCCTGGGAATAGGCTGCACCAGTTCACAGTATTTCTGGCTATTAGATGCACATTTACCATGAGATTCCCCCTGTAAGCAGCGACAGATCGCCAACCAATTCGACTGTGACACCAAAGTGCCCCCTTTGGATCCAAGCCCAGAAGACAACAGGAGCAGGCAGCTAAAAACATCTAAATGGACAAAGGTCCGAGAAAAAAACAGAAATCTGGGAGGCATGACTCCAACAAAAAACAACTATGCTAGTTCATCAAATCCTGACCACCTCATCACAGCTTAAACACATGAAAACGATGACAATTCTATATTATGGAAAGTGATAGAGTCCCTTCAAGAAGAATTTAAATCTATAAAGGAATGCAAAGAAGCCACAATTTCACAAGCAAAAGCAATGGATAATACCATTAGAGAGCTCCAAGTCAAGTAGGATCAACTTGAACAGGAAAAAGACAGGGCAATGAAAGATTTCCAGGTAAAGATAAGCAAATTGGAGCAGGAAATGTACAAAAGGAATAAAATCATTCAAGTCATGAAAATGGAAATGGAAACAATAAAGAAAACACAGTCAGAGTTAAAAGTGGAAATGGAGAATCAAGGGAAGAGAATAGGAACTACAGATATGAGTATCAAAAATAGGATACAAGAGATAGCAGACAGGATCTCCAGGATCTCAGGCATGGAAGATTTAGTGTTTCTGGTCTTATTCAAGGCCTTTGATCCACTTGGACTTAAGTTTTGTACAAGGTGATATGTATGGGTCTAATTTCATTCTTTTATAAGTGGACATCCAGTTGGACCAGCAGCATTTGTTGAAGATGCTGTCAATTTTCCATTGTGCGGTTTTGGCTTCTTTGTCAAAAATTAGGTGGCCATAGGTGTGTGGGTCCATTTTTGGGTCTTCAATTCTATTCCATTGATCTACTGGTCTGTTTCTATACCAGAACCATGCTCTTTTTACTACTATTGCTCTGTAGTGCAGCTTGAAATCTGGGATGGTGATAGCTCCAGATTTTTCATTTAATTGTACAGGATTGATTTAGCTATTCTGGACTTTTTGTTGTTCCATGAAATTGTGAATAGTTCTTTCCAGGTCTGTAAAGAATTATGTTGGTATTTTGATAGGAATTGCATTGAATCTATATATTGCTTTTGGTTGGATGGTCATTTTTATTATATTGATCCTACCTATCCATGAGCATGGGAGATCTTTCCATCTTCTAAAGGCCTCTTCCATTTCTTTCTTCAAGGGCTTGAAGTTCTTGTTGTACAGGTCATTTACTTGATTGGTTACAGTTACCCCCACATATTTTATATTGTTTGTGGCTATTGTGAAGGGGGTTGTTTCCCTTATTTCTTTCTCAGCCCATTTGTTTGTTGTATAAAGAAGGGCTTCTGATTTTTTTTGAATTAATTTTGTATCCAGCCACCTTGCTGAAGGTGTTTATCAGCTGTAAGAGTTCTCTGGTGGAATTTTTGGGGTGGCTTATGTATACTATCATATCACCTGCAAATAGGGATAATTATACTTCTTCGTTTCCAATTTGTATCCCCTTGATCTCTTTTAGTTGTCTTATTGCTCTAGCAAGAACTTCAAGTACTATGTTGAAGAGATGTGGTAAATGTGGGCATCCTTGTCTTGTCCCTGAGTTTAGAGGAAATGCTTCAAGTTTTTCTCCATTTAATTTGATGTTGGCTACTGGCTTGCTGTATATTGCCTTTGTTATTTCTAAGTACGGTCCTTGTATGCCAGTTCTCTCCAGAACTTTTAGCATGAAGGGGTGTTGGATTTTATCAAATGCTTTTTTCTGCATCTAGGGAGATTATCATGTGGTTTTTTTCTTTGATCTTGTTTATATGGTGAATTACATTGATAAACTTTTGTATGTTGAACCATCCCTGCATTCCTGGGATGAAGCCTACTTGATCATGGTGTACAATACTTTTGATGTGTTCTTGATTTTGGTTTGCTAGTATTTTATTAAGTATTTTTGCATCTATGTTCATAAGGGAGATTGTTCTGAAGTTATCTTTCTTTGTTGGGTCTTTGTGTGGTTTAGGAATCAGGGTGACTGTGGCCTCATAGAATGAGTTTGACAGTGTTCTTTCTAATTCTATATGGTGAAAGAATTTGAAGAGTATTGATGTTAGCTCCTCCTTGAAGGTCTGGTAGAATTCCATGCTAAAACTATCTGGCCCTGGGTTTTTCTTGCCAAGAGAAAGGCTTACCACCAATTCAATCATCTCCCACTGGAGATTCTTCGATGCTCATTTTCTACTTGGAGTAGAATGGGCGTGCTGTCAGGAGCTGACATGTCTCGATATCAAAAAATCTTAAGTTAAGAAAACATCTTTGAATGCCATATTCTGCAGATCTCTTGAGGTTTTTGAAGATGCCCTATCTATCTCTTATATTTAGATAAGCAAATATTGCTTGTCTCTTAGCAACTTGATTTCTGAGTAGCTTAGAAAATAACTGTGATAGACTGTCATAGTAACTAACAAAATGACACGTTTTCATGACTATTAGTTTCCGTTTCTTAATTATCCTAAACAGTGTATGTCGGTTGGTAGCAAGAGGTCAAAACTTGACATTTCATTTTTAAGTATTACTACGAACAATACCTTTAAGAAGTGTTACCCTTAATTTTGTATCAATATACAAAGATCAATACCAATATGGCCAAATATAATCTTAATTTTACATCAATATACAAAGATCAATACCAATGTAGCCCAATACAATCTTAATTTTACATCAATATACAAGGGTCAATACCATTGTGGCCAAATATAATCTTAATTTTGTATCAATATGCAAAGATCAATACCGATGTAGCCCTATACAATCTTAATTTTGCATTAATATACAATGATCAATACCAATTTAGCCAAATATAATATTAATTTTGTATCAGTATACAAAGGTATAAGGCCATATTCAATAATCTGTCCTTTTTTCTTGATCTTTCCTATACTATGTCTATGTCCCATTTTCTCAAGTTTGTTCACTCCTATATAGGAGAGAAAGAAGGATACAGAAAAGAAAAAGAGAGAAGTCCCTGGGTCTAACATCTTTAATCCCATCAGTTGGGAACCACGTGTCTTTGATCCCAAAACTTAGAATGCAGAGACAGGCACATAGGATTTGGAAAGATTTAAGTTTAAAAGCTACTTACAAAAGGCAAGCTGCAATTCAAACAAATTGTCCTTTGAGATCTCAAAATATATACACTAAAGGTTTGTTTAGCTCCAAAATATCAAAATAATTTCTTCTTTAATCCAGATTGAAAGGTAATACTTTATATATTGTCAAAAAACCAAATTTGCTCCAGGAAAAATATTACCTAACCCCCCCCCCAAAAAAAAAGGTAATTGTCCCAGAGTTAGGATTAGGGCAGGGCTCTGTTCTTATCTTTCCAGGAGATTTAAAACATCCATTCAAGGAATCCAGGGACAAGTGGACAATGGAAACCTCAGCAGAAAACAGATCAGACACCAAAGAAGACGAGTTGCCCAGGTGATCCAGCCTTGCAGACTTCCTCAATAGCAGTTTCCTCAAAAGTCTACAACCACAACAACTCAAAATTGCTAAGATCGTTCAGCTCCACAGACTACTCCACCCAGATCTTCAGTAAAGCTCTGAAGATCAGCTTCTGTCTATGAACTTCTTAGGACATCTAAATAGCTGAGCACAAAAGGACTGAACATCAAATGATTCTATTAACATTTTTAACCATTTTTCCATTCTTATTTGCCCCCCAAACAGGTTTACTACATCCCAAATCAGCAGGAAGTCATTTTAAGAGAACAACGTCCCATCCCCAGAAGGTGGGGAGGGTGTTCCCCCCACTTTGGTTATTTGATAGATAATAGAAAATTTTGTTATTTAGGGGAAAAGACTACAAGCTCTTAAATGGTCTTGTTAAATGGGTTTTGGAGGTTAGACCCAGGGACTTCTCTCCCTCAGTTTCTAAAAGACATATCAGGATGGAAATACTGACTACCAGGAAGATTTTCAGACCACAAACTTCTCTCTTAGCCAGAATTACCTCACTCATGTCTAGTAAATGTTCACACTTTCAAAATGAGGAGATAAGCAAGATAAAAAAGAAATATTTGAGACAAAAGGAGAAAAACCAAACCAATGAAACCTCCTGTTGTCATGACTGCCATTCATTACACTTCAGCACTGTGGCCACCCCATGGATATGTTGCTAACTACTACTAATCATAGTCACATACAGAGAGAGAGAGAGAGAGAGAGAGAGAGAGAGAGAGAAGGAGAGAGGGAGAATTAATTAAAACAAGGGAGAAATGAAGAGTTGATGACTTTATTTTACCCTTAGATTTAATATATTTTCAACTTTTATTTCATTATCATTTGTATGTTCACATACCACAGCATACCCACGGAGATCAGGGGACAAGTTGTGGGAATCAATTCTCTCTATTTTTCTATCATGTGGTCATGGGGATCCATCTCAGTGGACATACTTGTCATTAGTGTCTTTTATTTGCTAAGCCATCTCTCTGGCACCTTAATAGTTTGATTTTGTTAAATATATGAAGATCCTTTTGTGTGTTATAGTTTGTATTTGTTTATTTTGTATACTGTTAGTTATCTAAGCATCCTGTGTCTATGGTTTGATATGTGAAATTAATGTGGGCATGTGCTTGGCAGTAATTAGATCAAACATTTTCTTTTGCTTCAGTCTCTTCTCTGTTGGTGTTTCTAGTGCCTTCTATGGTGAACACCACACACTTTTCTTTTGGCTCTTGAAAACATTCCATTTAACTAGCTTCAATCTCACTGAATCTGACCTCTGGCATGTCTAGTACACTAATGAACTCAAAGACATTCTTTATTTACAGTTTATGATTAAAAAAAAAACACTGTCCTTGTAATACGGATTTCTGTATCTCTAAAAGCATTGACTAGACTTTTTTTTGTAAGTTATTTCTTTTTTATTTTTTTTAATATTTATTTATTACTTCAGGTTACATCTCCATCACAGTGTCCTCTTTTCACCCTGCCAGACCCGCTCTTCCATCCTCTAGCCCCTATCCCTTCCATCCCACTCCTCTGGAGTGGAGTGTCCCTACATGACAGTCCCCTGTCCCAGTTCAGAAGTCATATGAGAGCCAAGAGCCTCCTCATACACTGGGGGCCTACAAGGCAGCACCAATAGGGCAAAGTGTCTCATTGATAAGAAACAAAGTCTATGTTCCTGTTCCCTCTGGTGCATTGGTTGTAGTCTCTTAAAATTAATTTAGTTCCTGATTGATCATTAGGAAAGTTACTTTTATTTGTTAATGTTTTGATACCGGGTCTATCATACTATAATTGGCTTTGTTGGTTTGAACATTTACAATTTTTGTTGTTCCTGAAATTCAGACATTGGAGTTAGGGATATGGCTAAGTGGGTAAAGAGATTCCCTAGCGTTAATGAGGCTTGGGTTCTATCTTCAGCACTGCATTAACCAGACATGGTGATACAGGCCTCTGACTTCAGCACATAAGAGGAGAGGGGAAGATCATGAAGTTCAAGTCAACCTGGTATACAAAAGCTCTATCTCAAAAAAAAATAAGAAAAAAGAAAGAAAGAAAAAGAAAGGAAGAAAGAGAAACAGAAAAAAAGAAAAAGAAGGAAAAAAGAAACATTGAATGGGGTAAAAAGGAATAAGATAAACAAGTCTTGGTTGTGAGGATTTATGTTTTTGAGGTGAAAAGCATAGACACGCTTCATGTTTCTTGGACATTAAATATGAGCTTAAAACAGAAGTTTCCCTGTTTTCCAGCATCTTCTCCTGCAATGGCTCTGGGCTTCCCTAAGAGCTATCCCTCAGAGAAAGTCTCTGCCTTGCAGCTGTTGTCTGTAATTGCCACTGCTGCCCCGGATCCAAGGATGTGAAGAATGTGTGTGAACACACACTAGTGAGGGTTTTATCATCCAATTTTATTCTCATAGTGGGGCCAAGACTCAGACTCTGTCCTGAACCAGTTGACCAGTTGTGTGGCACCCTTTACCCTCATCACCAACTTTGTATGTCAAGTAATGGCTTAGAGGTCCCTTAACTAAGAACGGGTCCTGTTGAAGCCTGTTTCTTCGGGTCTGTGACAACAGTAGCTCCAGGCATTTTCAAAACTTTCTGAGCCCCTTGCTTACTAGAACAAAGAAGGAATCTTCCTCACCTCTTCACCACGAGAACGCAGTGGGTTTCATACATGGAAAAGCCATAGAGCATGTGGGCTACTCAATTTACAGCCTGTTGTAGTTTATATTGCTTGTCCACAGTCAGCCTGTAGCCATTAATCAAAACCATTTAACTTTTTCTCTCAGCTTTTGACTCCTGTGGCTTCTTTCCAGGGAAGCAGGTGTAGGCTGTGACCCCAGTGGTACCTATCTCCAGATTCCTTTTCACTCCACAGTCTCAGTCCAGGAAAAGCCATTAATGTCCGGTTGCTTTTGCTGCTTTCTTATTACAGTGACAGATTTCAAGGTCTTTGCACATAACAGCTGTGAAACAGATTCTCTGAATTTCCCTTTGATATCAGCAACTGAAAGATACTATACAGCAACTTGTAACAGTCTTACACTAATAAAGTGTAGGGCTGTCACCTCTCAAAAAAATATTTCATGGGGGCTGGAGAGATGACTCAGCAGTTAAGAGCATATACTGCCCTTGCATTGGACTCAAGTTAAGTTCCCAGCACTCCTGCTAGATGGCTTACAGTTGCCAGTAACTTCAGGTCCAGTGTGTTTGACACCTCTGGCTTCACAGACACCTGCACTCATGTGCATAAGTACATAGACATAGACACAAATAAAACTAAGTAAATCTTCATAAATAATTGCTGTATTTATTACACACACACACACATACACACGAACATGCACACATATACCAACAAACATTTAAAGAAAGAAAAATGTCAGAAAGACTGTTGTTCTAGCAGGATCCCTAACTTTGAGTAGAGAAAAGGGTTTAGATGTAGCCACACAGCACAGCAAAGTATGCTGGAACCCCAGGGTTGTTTATTTGTTTGTGTTGATCTATTGATCAATTGTAGCTATCTTTTGCCCCCATTATGGGCAGATGAGTAGCTGGAGATGAAGAGGTTGGGCCTTCTGAGTGGATGGAATTGATTTCATTGCTACAGGGTGGGATTATCAACTCTGGTTGGTAGCAATGCCAACAAGGTACAGAAGGTTGGGGAGGCGGAAGCAATTCTACTCAAATCACTTATTTGTGTCAAATGGGAAAAAAATCACTATGTATTCATACATTAAAGACACACAGAAAAGTAAGGTGTCATTTTTACCTAATAGTTGCACATCAGTATAATTGAATAGCTATAAATCATTGATCCACTTAATCTAAGAATTCCTAGAACAAAGGAAAACTCCTTGAGCTGAAGATTCACTCATTTGTGTCCAGTAAATTACTTTTAATTAAATTTGGTTAGTATAAAAATCAGGAGTCTCTAGGGCTGAAAAAATGGGTTCAGCGGTTGGCCCTGAGCAGTGCTCTTGCAGAAGACCAGAGAGTTTGGCCCTAAGCACCACATTGGGTGTCACACAACTTCCTGAAATTTCAGCACCAGGGCATCCAACAACTTCTTCTGGCCCCCACTGACTGACACAGCACTTACACTCATGTGCACATGCCCACCCAAGGACATACATATAATTTTAAAAATAGTGAAAGAACTAACGTTTCTCATTATAACATTTCCATATATATATAGTGATGGGGTGGTGTTAAGCATTCTAAATGTTGATTGGTCCTATTTGCTGTATGTTACTTGCTTTGACTCTGATTGGTTAAATAAATGCTGAGGCCTGGAGATTGGGCAAAGACAGAGATAGGTGGGACTAAGAAGGTTCAAGGGCTTTTGAGAGATAGACAGAGCATCTTGGGAAGAGGAAGGTTGCTGGAGAAGCAGCCAGGAGTAAACAAGGAAGATGCGCCATGGGGTAGATTAAAGAAGATCCTTCCATGTGGCCTGGAACATAGGCTTAGCGTGGAGAATAATAGTCCAAAGGGACGTATGTATATCGGGGTTATATTTGGGTAATAGAATTATGAGCTAGCTTAGATGGGCTAGGATTGCACAACCCAGGCCTAGGCTTGTTAAAATCCATCTGGTGTCTGTGTATATTCATTTATAATGGTGGGTTAAGGATTAACACCGCCAAACAATTAAAGATAATATAAATACTGGGTAAACAGTTTAATTAGTTCATTTTTTTTCTACAATATAGGCCAATATATTTTGTTTCTATTCTGTCCTCTCTCACTGTGCTCTTGCTGGTTCAGTTCTTTCATACAAATATCCTCCCATTCTCTCATGTTAAATGCATTCCATTACTTTTCAGAGTTTTGAAGTGAAGTGACAGGAACAGAAAACGTAGAGCTTGCAGGGGAGAAACAAACCAACAAACCAAGGTAAAGACAGCTGCCTGCTGTCTTTACCTGCAGGGCTTGCACCCTGCTTACAAAGCCCACATGCCATGTGGTCTCTCTCTCCTTTACTCTACCTAGGAAGCTTGGTTCAGCTACATCATTTTTGCTGTCATTTTTTTTTACTTCATGAAAATTAATTTTTCTCTGAATTCCCATACCTTATGTGATTCTTCCATGCCTCCAACAAATCTCACAAGCCATTATTGGGTTTTAGAGAAGTATTATTAACATAGTAAAACTTTTCATTAGTATTAAAGCATAGAAAACCATAAACAGGGCAGTGGAAACTGGGAGTAATTTGATGTCATTGGCCATAGAAAACCAAATTGAAAAAATGAGTAATAGCCACTTTTCCAAAGGCCAGACCTGGCAGGCTAAATGAACAACCTTGAGGTCTGTTTTGTTTTGTTTATGTAGAATTCTCTTAAGGGCTTCTGAAGCAAGGAAAATTTTATGTACCGAGGGGCCTAATCTGATTGAGGAGATTATATAGTAACTGATACAGTTTATTTTTCAAATCTATGTGTATTGTTTGGTTCTGTGTATGTGTCTGTATTCATCTCTGTGGAGACCCAAAGATGGTGTCAGATCCCCTGGAGCTGGAGTTACAGGTAACTGTGATCCTCATGATATGGATGCTGTTCACCAAACTTGTCCTCTACAAGAGTAGCATGTGCCTTTAAGCACTAAGCCTCCTGCCCTGCCCAGACACAAGATTATTTTATTGTCCTGACTAAGTCCCTCAAAATAATTTTCATAAGAAGGGATAAGGGGATTAGCAGCTCTTTGTTTCTATGTGAATGTTAAACTGAAACTTGGATGCCCCAAGGTTGATGGCCATGTGCATACAACATGGCACAGACCTTTCAAGTCCTATAATCCAATACACTATGAGGGACCTCCATGTTGACTTTCATAATGACCTAACCAACTAATCGTGACACTCTCTGGACTTCCTTTCTTCTTGTTCAGCTCTATCCACAGTTATACCCGTTTATATTCGCACATGACTACATCACAGGCCAGGATCTGCATACAAAGGAGAGAATGTGGCATTTCTCTTTCCAAGTTTGAGTGTGACCTTACCTAATATTATACTTCCCAGATCCAACCATTTTCCTGCAAATTTCATTTTTTCTTACAGCTGAATGAAATTCCACTGTGAATATGTTCTATATTTTCATTATCAACTCACCTACTGATGGGCATCTAAGCTGGTTCCATTTCCTTGCTTTTTGTGCCTAGAAATACAGTGAACTTGAGTGTGGAAGGTTCTCTGTGATTTTCAAAAACATCATAATGACTCATAATATCTTATATGTTCATTTAAAAATTAAAAATAAATTAAAAAAAAAACACCCAGTAATTCCCTAGTTCCTTTTGTATCTCAGTTTTGAGTTCATGCTCATGGCTTCAAAGCACATAATTTCACAGTGCAGTGCTCAGTACCTGCTTCCTGATCGCCTGTGCATATCACTATCCACTCCTGCCAAAGGAGATGCAGGTGATCAAGAAAAGAGACACAAGTTTAAATATAAGAAGGGAATGATGCCTTGGCCTTCCTAGTCACTTCTGTGATCAGTTCTGGCATATGCCATTTCGATACACAACCATAAATTGTGAGACAATACAAATTACTCCCACCAAATCTATCAATAAATCATAGAGTGTTGCTTGATCTAGTTGCTCACAGCAACAACAATTACCTGCAGAAGGTCTTCTCAATATTGAGTCTCTGGACATTCCATCAGAGGTTAGGGGCGGGTCTTAAGGCCTCTTTCTGCCTGAGGAGTTGGAGCAGTTAATGGTCCCTGGGGAAAGGAGGGAAGTGTGTTGTCACCCCTGATAAAGTTCCATGCTCCTGTAGGTCACTCCACCTTAATGCATTGGTTCACAAAAGGAAAAAAAAAGACATTAAAGTAGAAAGGAGATGATTTGGGGGAGAATGTTGACACAGTAAGAGTTATAATGGGTCAAGGGAGGGTAATGGGTGACTATGACGGTCATACATTATACGAACGTATGAAAAGGTCATAATGAAACCCATTATCACATATCATTAACTTCAGTTAATACAAACTTTTAAAAAAGTACACTTAAAATTAGCTGAATGATATCTAAGACTTCTAGGTAGATATCATGTCTGGAATCTTTGTAGTTTGACTTTCTTGGGTGTGATTTGAACGCTATCTGCTGGAGGATTCTGAAATTCCCTAGTTCACGTGACTCTTGCTGTCTCAGTAATCTTTTCGCAAGTCTTGGATCCAAAGGAAAAAGAAAAAACCCCACAAAATTCTGCTTACTAAGTGCTTTGGGCCAACTAACTTAAGAATTTATTTCCTACCAAATTATCAGCTAATGCATTACAAATACAAATACATTTAAACAAATCAAGCACCACTTAGTAAGGACCAGCACTTACTAAAGGCAAAGATGCACCTCTTTTTACAGCATGACTTTTCAAACCTCAGAGGCTGCTTGGCCCCAGCACTCTAATTTCCATGTTTCCATTTCCCACCTGCAGCCCCCCTGGCCTTGGGAACGCTGTGGATGTGGAGGGTTTCCCAGTGCAGTCTTCACTTGGGTGGCTTCAAACCTGTGCTCTAATCTGTATTATCAGAAGCACAGTAGCACTGTGCTCTTTATGAAAGTTCAACACAGCCCTTAGCACCCCATTTCCCTCCCCTGACTTTGCCTATGTGCCCTGGACAACCTCATCTCACATCTGTAAAGCATAGCCTTGGCTTGTTGCTGAGTTTCCTCCCCAAACAAAACCAAGTTGTTGTTTTTTTTTTTTTCAAATTTCCTAGAAGTTTGGAGTAGATCATAAAATACCAAAGATACAAATTTCATCTTTATGCATACTTCCTACACTTGGAAAGTAATTTGACCACCATGTGACAGAAAATAGGCTTCCTCAGGCTAGAAGAGGATGGAATCACACTTTCTCACTTATAGACCTTTCTAACTCTCTGTGAGTATTTTGGGAAAAAAAATCACTGATGCTTCTTATACCTAGATGATTATTTTCTGTCATCAAGAAGGAGAAAATTATCTCTGCTGACCAAAATTTGTTGTGACTTTTTATTACATATGCTAAAAAGGAATTACTTAATACCACAATAAAAAAAAATCTCATTGCTCCCCTTGTACCTTTGCTTATGTACTATATATGGTTTTCAAACTCTTTTTATTGACCTAAACTTAAAAAAGTAAATCTTACATATAAATACATGTCCATTAAGGTTTAGAGTCCAGGCAAACCTCTCTCTTCTCGTCTCTGCCTGTTTTCACTATTACTCAGTGAATATTTCTGGGTATTTCAAATATTTGGTTATTATGTTTTACGTGCATATTAGGTTGTAGACGAAGTGAATTTTTTCATTTGATAATGATATAGGAAATACTTTGCAGCTATAATATTGCAAAGTAATTCCTCCAGGAAACACAGGGACAATCTTAAATCCTAATAGAATGTCTGTACTGCCTGCCTGCAGCTGTCTGGGAATCTTATCCAAATCATGCAGCCAAGAGCTTCACCATTCTTTGCTTTTTTTATTTTTAATAATTTATTTTTTATTTCTTCAAGTTACATCTCAATCACAATCCCCTCCCTACTGCCCCCTCCAGTCCCACCCTTCCACCCTCCTCCCCCTCAGCCCCACCATCCTCTTCCCTTCTTTTTTTTTTTTTAGTTTAAGGTATTTATTTTTCCCCCCAACAGCTCTCC
>CAJQZJ010032114.1:3457381-3491782 GCA_907164525.1 Lophiomys imhausi
GGAGCTGACATGTCTCGATATCAAAAAATCTTAAGTTAAGAAAACATTCTTTGCTTTTTAAGCACAAAAACCACATTCTGGTCAACACATTTCAGTTATTGAGAACAGTTAGTGAAAGTCAAACTACAGAGGCCAAAAAGGAATGTTAGTACATTTAGAGAGTTTTCTAGATTCTGGAAGTTTGGGCTACATCTTTGATGGATTAGGACCTCCCTTTGCCAGGTTCTAAATGCTTGGTTCTAAGTTCAGAATAGTAACTTTAACATGTTGCTCTTCTAAGATCTGTGCCTTTTACCATAGCCTCTATTGATCTTTCCAGACTCTGTCTCTACTTTCTCCTCCTTGCTCTGGCCTTGGGACACTAAGTTGAACTGGCTGCCTGAAGTTGTTCACAATCTCGAGCAACTTTGTAGACCCATGATTGTGGGCTAGTTTTACCTAAGAGCCATTGGCGTGGGAGCTGAAGAAAAGCAAAGCAAAGATGGTTATATTTACCTGCCTTCCTAAATACTTGTTTTCTTTGACTTTGTGGTCTTCCTCTGCTGTGGATCAGACCTCTAAGCTCCATGGCCTTCTATACACAGCTGTCACTAGTTTCTGAGTAGTCCCAGAAGATAATGGAAATTTCCATTGTGATTAATTCCAGAGCACTGAACCATCATTGTTCTCATTTAAACTTATAAACAAAGCATGTAAGCAACACCTCCATTAAAATGGTCCATTGCTCATTTGGAGCATGCCACCTGTTTTTTTCTCAGTCTTTGATGAATAATTGTACTTTAAACTTCATGCACTGATGGCTGTGTCAAATGTGTGATAGTTCAAAAAAGCTCCAATGAGCAATTTTAAACATTCTTTTCTATATATTCTATGAGTACTCATTCGTAATGAAAAATTGTTTTTATATAAATGATATATGAACAAAAGTATAGCTTCAATTCAAATATTGGCACATACTATTGTAAGTATTGTTGAAAGGGTGATCAATCATTGCTTCTCCAAATTGAATGAGAAAACATATTGTCCCACATGGTGAAAGGGAGTACTGATTCCTAAAAGTTGTCCTTTGACCTCCACACTGCATACATATGACCTCCACATATCATGGCATACATACAATCATATACATGCATGCATCTGCATACACACACATAAGCACACACATACACAAAATAAATAAGTGTATAAAAACTGAATATCTCTAGATGCTTGGGCTTCTGATATTTTTCAATGTTTGACTTCCTAGTATACTTCCTTCATAACCTGTGAGGACTTAGATATTGGAAAAGATAACCCAATCAACCATCAGAGCCATACCCTCAATCTTATGGTTAAAAACAAAAGCAAACAGTCCACAATCATAGTATCCAATCTTCTTCCTCATAATTATTATATTTTCCCCCACTTACATGCTGTTAATTCTCAGTGTCAACACCAGGAACCTAAAATGAGTTCATTTTTCATGGTGATTGTTAATCATTCACTTTTAGTCCTTTCTATCTGGACATGCTTTACATTTTCTGGTAAAGCCATAGAGCCCATTACTAGTATATGTCTGTGACTCTCTTAGTAACCCAGCTTGGTTTATTTTCTGTATGTAGCTCACTTGTGTGTGTATTCACTGACTACTGAAGCAAAGAATGTTCCTGGAGGCTGGCTATTGGTTGTTGGACTTTAGAGAGGAGTTTTCTGTCTCTTGACCTTTATGGCTGCAGAATAATGACATATATTCTTTTTTCTTTTCAAACTTCATATATTCTGCATGACCACTATAGCCACTGCCCTTTAATGAAGCTTCTACATCCATGTACTTAGCTAATGATCTGTTTCATTTCTTCTACTGAAAAAAGTATAGTTGGTAAAAGATAGAATATAGAAACTGCCACTATTTTTACAACTCAATGGGAATTGTACTTTACATACATGTTTTTGTTAACTACAATATATATCTATACATTTATGTTCACATATATGTATTTTTCATATCTAATATGTCAGTTCTATAATTTTATTATCTATTTACCATCTATGTCTCTATCATCTCTCTATAGATTTATCACTCCATTTGCCATCTGTCTGTTTTATCTACTTATCCTCTCTCTATTTATCATCCATCATCTCTTTGTCACTTGTCCGTTATCTACCACCTACCTCTGGAACACTATAAACAAGTTGCTCATACTTTTACACAAAGACACTTCATTAAGTGGGGTACTAGGTTCTATTTTTACTACCGTTGTGGAGTACATGGCTCCATAAGTCTCTGCTCCTGTGCCTTGTGCCATTCATACTTTTCAGATATCCTTGGAACTATTCACATCAATGTTAAAACCTATTGCTGTTTCCTAAATAACAACCAACCAAACAAACAAACAAAAACTTGCTGTTCAGGATTCCTCTGTCAGTATACAAACCTGTTGTATTTCCCTTCATGTCAAAATTGCTTAAAAGACTTGAGAAAACTCACTTACTCTAGCAGTTTTCTTCCCTTGAGCCCAGTTCAGGCAGACTGATGGCACCTATTGCTCTTCCATACCTCTTCTCACATGATTAGCAATGTCCTCTCAAGTACTAGGCAGACCATTAGTTCCGCTTTAAACCTGCTTCATTTGCCTGCAGTTCATGTCTCCCCTGTTCTTACAAAACATTTTTTGCTTGTGTTTCAACAGTGAATATACTCCTTGTTTCCCACCATTCTCTGACCTCTAGTTTTGTATTTCTCTCATCATTTTCCCTTTCTCTAAGAATACTGAAATCCAAGGGCTGAGTCCTTGGGTCTTTGGATTGTTTTTAGTTATCTGTATCCACTTAGTAAATATAATTCAGCTTTGTGTTTTTAATAAATTCTCTGTATATGCAACTTTAAAATTTGCATATCCTGATTGGATTTTATTCCTGACCTCTAGGCCAGTTTCATAAGCAGCTGTTCATGTGGCATCATATCTGGTTTCCTATCAGTCAATTCAAAATAAAAATACTACCAACTGACCACTCAATCGAACAGGTTGTAACCCCTGAATTACTAGGAGTGAGAGACCTTTGTTTATCCAGACAGGAAAGGAGCTTTAGGTTGACTACTATAATTTTCATTTCAACATTAAAGATGGCTGCCTTCCTGATTTTTCTTCTCCACACCAAACACTGATTGGGAGTTTTCCTGCTAGAGGAAACTGTTAAATGGGACTTTCAAATCTCCCATGTAGGGTGGGTGGAAACCAATCAGGTTTGGTTCCTCTACTTTATCCAACCACCAGCACCACCTCCAACCAGGCAATTCTCAGGGAGAAATGGAACCCAAACATAAACAGCTGCTCATTTCACCAGAGAATCTCTGATTCTGCTCCAGATCCGTCCACTATTGGAGGAATGTGTCTTTTTGTGTTTTTTTTTTTTTGTGTGCTCATGCATGCACACAGACATACACATACACACACATACAGACACACAAACAGATACACACACACAGACAGACACAAACGCACACACTCACACAGACACACACACAGAGACTTCTGTAGATAAAACTTGGCTAAGTTTTGAGATCTTGCATTTCTTTCTTCTTTATTCTTTAAATCAGCAGAGTAAAAGAATCAGTTCCTGAAAACAGAGACTATGTCACTTCAGGGCATAAACCACCACCTGTGCTCCCTAAGCTCTTCCTTTCTTCCTTTGAGCAACAGCTTTGTTTATTATACCTCTTTTATAGAATAAACTAGTGAGTGTTTTGAAAGAATATGGACTTTTGTGTTCAAGAAGAAATAAATCTGCTCCATTAAATGGATTCACTGATCATTCCCTTTGTTCTCATATAGTATGTTAACAGTCTGTTTTGCACATGTGTCAGTGTTTTTCTTCAATATGGAATCTGCTATTTTCTTAGTACAACACTTTTAGGGAAAACATAACACCATTTTTAAGCCAATCAAAATCTGAATATCTAAATGATTAAACGTTATTATTTGTGAATGTTCTTGACAATTTACTTAATGCTTTATACATTTAAATTTTCTACTTTTCAAAATCGGGGCCTGGAGAGATAGCTGAGCAGTCAAGATCACTTACTTGCTGCTTTTCTGGAGGAACTGAGTTCAGTTTCCAGCATCTAATCAGCTGGAACTCCAGCTCCAAGGCATCTCATACCCTCTTCTGGCCTCTGAAGGCACTTGTACATGCACATGCACAGACACATAAGCAACTTAAAAATGAAATATTCATATAAAAACCCTCACTCTAGCTGAATTCATGCAGACTTCTTCATTTTTTCTCTAATGGTTTGAAATTCTGACATCTCATTAATATTTTTCTTATGGCTGCACTTGAAGTTTCAATGTGTATTTAAAATGTGCTACTGCTAGACAATGCCTTATGTTAATCACCTTCTTTGTGTTTTTCCACGTAAATCAGGACTCTCAGCATTCAGACTTTCCTTCTACCTCCTGATATAATTTTTATACAACAATAGTAGAAAAAAAAGACTAGGTATTTTACTTTCAGATCATCAGAAGTTAATTTAATTTTAATATGATTCATTTCTCTTTTTAAAAAACTTTTATTCAATCCTGTCCATAAATTGTCCAACATCTTTCTTTTCGAATCTTGAGTGTTGTATAGCACTTTCCCTTAGGTCAAGAGAAGGTACCACCTAGGGTTCTACCCCATCTTCAGGACAACCCGAGCAGAACATTTCACTGGTAGCCAGGTCTTTGGAAAGGGAATGCAGTTATTGCAACTGCTTAAGAAGGGCCAGTAAACCCCCACCCAAGAGCCCCACCCCTCTAGCTGTAAGTGGTTTTTGGAGACGTAGACTATGTGGTGCAAGGTTTATTGAAATTGTGACATCGTGAAGAAGTTTCTATAAAGTCACCCTCCAAGATAGGGTAGGACTGCAAGTATATGTAGCTCTTTGGGGGTTACCCAAGCTCCTGCAACCTTTTACTCCAACAATTTAAGCAACCATATTGAACACATTGGTGTCACAAAACTGGACTATAGTTTGATATGAGAGGCCATCTGGGGAGAATGGAATTTTCCTTGCATCTCTTCAGGAAAAATTAACACAATGCTAATGGTCCCTCCTTTATACTCATATCTTTTTACCTCAATGTATTTCCTGGTAATTCTTCCAGATTATTTGGGATGGGTAAGAGATGCACATTTACACTTTTTAAGTGTTTTTAATTGAGTTGTCCACCTGAGTTCCATTACTAAAAAGATTGAAGTAAAATGCATACATTTTAAGTCTAACAAAGATATGTAGTTTTAGGGTTTATAGTTCCATATGAGCCTCTGTCAGACACTCTACCATATCCTCACTAGTCATTACATTTCTATGGTGTGTTGTGCTGCAATATTATGACAGCTATGACAACTCTAGAAGACAGTACTTTTTGAGATCTACTAGAATTGTAAAGGATCACCACTGAGAGACTAGGAGTCAGACAGATCCCTCGCAGACAGACAGACAGAAAATAGGCATACAGACATAAAAGCCATTGTGTAAGTAGTTTAATAGACTTTCTACTTAAACATTTCAGATTTCTAGCTTCAGGTGTAAAGGTATTTTAATCCAGCAAGAAGGCTTCTCTAGCAACCGAAAGACCTAGGTGTATGATCCAGCTGGAACACAGATATGCCCTTAGTACACATCTTTAATTTCTCTCGATGGAAAACATACCTTCAATCCCTATGGCTAAAATATAGATACTATATACTTTTGATCCCTCTGGCTGGAATTTAGTATACACCTTTAATCCCAAACAAAGTTGTCTAGTTGTGAGTCAGACAACGTGATTAATCAGAGAAAGATTTGACAGAATGAGTTAGAGATTGAAAATGCCCAACTTTCATGAGAACAGATAGGAAGGAGATGCAAGGGGAAAGAGCTAAGTTGATTTGGGTGCAGTTGAGTTCAGGTGAGCTCTTACACTTCCATTCAGTTTGTGCAGTCAGTGGAGTTTAGTTCATGGAGTTCAGAGGCAGTTTTTTTTTCAATCAGAGCAATTCAGTGAGAAGCTGAAAAAAGGCAGTTTGAATCAGTCAGTTTATAGAGAAGTTTTGAGCCAGAACAGCTGAGTTGAACCAGTCAGCCAGAGAGAGTACAGAAAAACTAGAGAGGGTGAACTTATCAAGCAGTAAGTTTTAAAGGCTGAAAACATTCTAGGACTATGCAAGCACACAGAGACTGAAAGTTGAATACTTCAAGGTCTGGGCATACAGAAGATGAGATTGTAAGGAGACTAGAAGATTCCAGACTCTGGGCTCAGGCCAAGCCATGTATTCAGAAAGTTTGGATACAACTCTCATCTTATCCCCCAACATCTGAAGAAATAAAAACAACATTTACATTAAAATATTTACTTTTTTCTGACTTTTACTTATATGTACTCTTTATTTTATAAATATTTCATATCGCTTATTTTATTATGTATTGATTTGTATGTGTATGTGGTTGTGTGGTTGTGTATGTGAAGGTGCATGCATGCAGGACTAGAAGAGGATGTCAATGGAGACAGACATCAAAGGACATCCACTGTCCTCTTCTAGCTTTCCCTGTCCTCCTGTTCCTTTGAATCAGGGTCTCTCCCTCAACCTGGTTCTCAAGTTTTCTTCAGTAGGTTAAAAGCCATCAAGACCCAGGAAGCTTGTCTTCACCTCTTGGTGTTGGGGTTATTGGTATATATGAGATAACTGGCTTGTTAAATATATGTTGGAATCTGTATTCAGGTACTCATGTCTATAAAGCAAGTGTTCTAACCACTGAAAGAACTCTCCAGGCCTTCAGGTCATTTTTACATACTGACATCCCAATCTCCAATCTAATTTTGTGATACTTTTCTACTGCTATATTTTGTATGTTAATATTAAAGATGATTTTTAAGATTGTTGATTTTCTCACTGATTTTTCCATTGTGGCAAGTCAGTACTGTTTGCAATTTTTATTATAAATGTTTTCCCCAATAGCTTGGAATCCAGTATCACTTCCAATCCTTTCAACTAATTTAACTAAAATAACAAAAAAACTCATTTTCTACTGAAAAAATTACCAAACTCCAAAGACTACTCTCTGGACCATTTTCAATGTTCTATAATATTGGATATTAATGGCAATTAGACATTCTATAAAATTTGAACATCCTCAGTGACTTAGATAACTTCACTGCATCAAAGGCAAGCTGAGATAAAGTATTAGTAATCTCAAAAAGATAGAATAGCATCCCTATGATAATCATTTCCATCTAAGGAAATTAACTAAAGTTATATCTCAGCCATATACTATTTAAATTTTTTCATGGTGCTAGAGAGATGATTAAGGGATTAAGAGCACTTGCTAATTTTGTAGAGGACTCACTTTTCATACTAACACCCACATCAGGTAACTCACAACTGCCTGTAACTCAAGCTCCAGAGGTTGGACACCCTTTTATGGCCTCCACAGACACCTGTACTCATGTATGCACATACTCACACACATACAAATAGACATACCTGTAATTTTTAAATGAAATAATTATTTAAAAGTATATATCATAGGTTTACTAATGAAAAGGATAACTTTCCTATCCATGATATTTTCAGCACTGAAGAATAAATGTGTCCTCCTATATGTTTTGTGATGGCATATGTCTGGCTATAAGAGAAAACGCAGGTTTATTCACTTTCATTTTATTTGTTTCTATATTGTCAATAAAATGCTACTTCTGTGTGAAGGGAACATATATGGAATTACACAATTTGTTGCTTAATACTTGCAACAGAATGAATCCAAGGAGTTATATTGTATCTGCAACCTGAGATGAGAGAAAGGGGGTGTAACATATCTGTAATTAGATCTGAGACAGAGAGGACACATCAAATCTGCAGCATTCCTTTCCACAACACCCATCCCCTTGTCCCCAGACATCCAGCAACCAGAGTAATTGAGTAAGTTAGGTATTGATCCATGGAAAATAAGTACATTAAAAGTCAAGAATATTTGTGTTCAAAACCCTGTTTCTCAATAACTTAGAGGGCAAGCTTAGATTTAGCGTTCTGAATGGTGATTCCTCAAGGGGAACCTTCATCTCACTTAAAGTCTGAGTTAGCACAGACACTTTTTAAAAGCATTAACATTAGGTTTAATAATGGCATTTTCAAACAAAGTTGTTTTTGTTGCCTCCCTCCCCCTACATCATCTTCAATCCCTGTAGCCCTTTATATTCTTCCTCTCAGAAATCTTTTGTGCCATTCTAACACTTATGTTCCACTTCCCCTTCAAATTTCTCAACTATGAATTCTTGCTTTGTGGTCATTCTCTAGTTTCATACCCTGTACCTACAATATACCCAAATCTGTCTACTGTCTTACAATTTAATAATTTCATTTTTCTTTAGTTATGAATAAAACTTCACAGTTTGTGCATATTTTCACTATCTATTTATCTCCGAATGAACATCTAGACATCTTTCATTACCTTGTATTGAGAATACATCCACAATAAGCATGAATTAGCAAAGGATTTCTGTGATGTGATATAGACTCCTTTGAGCACATGCTCAGGTATGGTATAGGTGGGTTATATAGCAGTTCTGCTGTTTAGAACAAAATCCATATTGATGTCATAACCTCATGGACACTGAATGGCTTAGAGCTTTTTGAGTCTTAGTATTATTCATAACATGATGAAAGCTCTAAGAGAAATGTTTAATTTGTTGACATGCATCGCATGACAACATAAAACATTTAAAAGACAAATAATAGAGATTTATAATTTAATAAATTATATACACAAAATGCAAGTTCTTGTAATTAATATCTACAAATAATAATATCCAGTAATATAATTGATATAGGAATAATACTACCAAAGGAATGTGTTTTTATCTTAATATAATCTTTCTACACTTACTCTACAGATCATGAGAAAACAAACCATTAAAGAAGCAAGTAAATGTTCCTTCACATCCTATCTCTCAGGCACCATATCCACCTGTAACCACAGACCCAGGCAGCCATCTGGGACCAACAGGTGAGGTCCCACTCCCACCCACTTTCCAGCCTGGTCACATGAACAAACCCTACAGCAGCGCAGTCTGCCCCCTTCCCTCTGCACCCCACCTTATTGGTACCATCTCTGCCTGCAACTCCAGACCAAGGCAGACATTTGGAACCACCAGGTGAGGATCCTCCTCCAACACCTTGCTTGCATGACCTTTCAGTCAAACCCTATAGCAGTGCAGTCTGCTCCTTCCCCTCTGTGTCTGATTTTCTAGGCAGCCATCTAGGACCACCATGCAAGGCCCCTCTGCCATCCCCCTGCCTACTGGGTTGTACATGCAAACCCTACAGTGTGTGATCTACCCCCCTGCCCTCTGAGACCCATCTCTTGGGTTTCATCTCAACCTGCAAACTCAGACCCAGGCAGCCATCTAGGACCACCAGGCCCCTATCTCATGGGCACAACTTGTGCCTGAAACCTAGCCTAGGGACCACCAGAAGCCAAAGGATATCAGAACCCACCAAAGACTGGAAAAGATCAGGGATTCCCAGTTTTCCCTGTATTCCCTGGGGCTTGCTGCCACAAAGGAAAACCAGAGACCTGCTGCCATCCAAGCCAACCAACTCTACCTGAAATTTCAGAGGCCTACTACCATCAGGGACCACTAGGCTTACCAACACCAGGAGCAACCAGATGGCTAAGGACAACATAGGAACACAAGCAAAAATACCCAGGGCCATATGGCACCACTAGAACCCAGTTAACCATACTACAGCAAGCCCTGGATATCCTAGCACTCCTGAAGTCCAAGAAAACGACCATCTATCTGATGTTATAAAGCTGACAGAGGCCTTAAAAGGGGAAATGAATAAATCCCTCAGAGAAATGAAGGAAAATACAATCAAACAGATGAAGGAAATGAATAAATGCCTTCAAGAAATAGAGGAAAAAATAAACAGGAAAAGAATGTCTAAGATCTCAAAATGGAAATAGAAGCAATAAAGGAAACACAAACTGAGACAATCCTGGAAATAGAAAACCTGATAAAGAGAACAGAAACTGCAGACACAAGCATCACCAACAGAACACAAGAGATGGAAGACAGAATCTCAGGCCTAGAAGATACAATTGAAGAAATTGATACATTGGTCACAGAAAATGTTAAATAAAAAAGTTGACACAAAACAGTAAAGAAATCTGGGATATTATGAGAAGACCAATTCTAAAAATAATAGGAGTAGAAGAATACTCTCAGTTCCAAGGCCCAGAAAATATGTTCAACAAGATCATAGAAGAAAATTTCCACAACCCATAGAAAGAGATTCCTATAAACATACAAGAAGCTTACAGAACATCTGCTGAGTTGGGACAAAAACAAAACAAAACAAAACAAAACAAAACAAAACAAAACAAAAACAAAAACAAAAACCTCCTTCTGCCAAATAATAATCAAAATGCTGAATATACAGAACAAAGAAAGAATACTGAAAGCTGCTAGGGAAAAGGACTAGGTAATATATAAAGGCATATCTATCAGGATTACACCCAACTTCTCAACAGAGACTCTTAAATCCATAAGGTTCTGGGCAGATATCTTGCAGAATCTATGAGAACACAGATGTCAGCCCAAACTAGTATATCCAGCAAAACTTTCAATCACCATAGATGGAGAAAACAAGATATTCAATGACAAAACCAAATTTAAGCAATAACTATCTACAAATTCAGCCCTACAAAAGGTGCTAGAAGGAAAATTGCAATCCAAGGAGGCAAGCTACACCCAGTAAAACACAGGAAATAAATAAACCCACAACAACAAAACCAAAATACAGGAAACATACACACACACACTCTACCCCTACCAATATCAAAATAACAGGAATTAGCAATCATTGGTCATGAATATCTCTCAACATCAGTGGACTCAATTCCCTAATAAAAAGACACAGGCTACAGAGTGGATTCGAAATCAGTATCCATCACTCTGCTGCAAGAAACAACCTCAGCAGCAAAGATAGACATTATCTCAAGGTAAAGGACTAGAAAAAGGTTTTGTAAGCAAATGGACATAAGAAGAAAGCAGAAGTCACCATCTTGTATCCAATAAAATAGACTCAACTAAAATTAATCAAAAAAGAGACTAGGAAAGATACTTCATACCTATTAAAGGAAAAATCTACCAAGGTGCCAACTCAATTCTGGACATTTATACCCCAAATACAAGGATACCATAATTTGTAAAATAAACATTACTAAACCATAAATCACACATTGCTTCCTACACATTAATAGTGGGGTATTTCAACACCCTACTCTCACCAGTGGACAGATCAGTGAGACAGAAACTAAACAGAGAAATAATGAAACTAACAGACATAATGAGTCGAGTGGACCTAACAGATATCTACTGAACATTTCACCCAAAACACAAAATAATATACCTTCTTCTCAGCACCTCATGGAACCTTCTTCAAAACTGACCATATACTTGGTCACAAAGCAAGCCTCAACAGATACAAGAAAGTTCAAATAACCCCTGTATTCTATTAGATCATCATATATTAAAAACCTGGACTTCCACAAAAGAAACAACAGAAAGCTTACAAATTCGTAGAAACTGAACATCTCTCTACTCAATGACCATTGGGTCAGGGAAGAAATAATCAATGCAATCCACCATATAAACAAATGGAAAGAAAAAAAATCACATGATCATCTCATTAGATGTTGTAAAAGCCTCTGACAAAATCCAATACCCATTGATTACAAAAGTCTTGGAGAGATCAGGTATAAAAGGCCCTTACCTAAAAATAATAAGGGTAATATACACTAAGCAGATAGCTAACATCAAATTAAATGGAGAGAAATTTAAAGCAATTTCATCAAAATCAGGGGCAATACAAGGCTGTCCATTCTTCCCATATCTCTACAATGTAGTACTTGAAGTTCTAGCTACAGCAATAAGATAACTAAAGAAGATTAAGGGGACACAAATTGGAAAGGGAGAAGTCAAAATATTTGCAGAGGATATGATAGTATACACATAAGTGACCTACAAAACACTACTAGAGAACTCCAACAGCTGATGAACTCCTTCAGCAAAGTGGCTAGATACAAAATTGAATAAAAAAAAAAAATCAGTAGCCATCCTTTATACAAATCACAAACAGGCATAGAAAGAAATTAGGGAAACATCTCCCTTCACAATAGCCACAATCAATATAAATTACCTGTACAACAAGAACTTCAAGTCCCTGAAAAAAAAAAGAAATTGAGGAAGATATAAGAAGATGGAATGATCGCCCATGCTCATGGATTGGTAGGATTAACATAGTAAAAATGGTCCTCTTATCAAAAACAATCTACAGATTCAATGCAATTTCCATAAAAGTCCTTACACAATTCTTTACAGACCTTAAAAGAACTTTTTAACTTTATATGAAAAAATAAAAAACCCAGAATAACGAACAGTCCTGTACAATAAAAGAACATCTGGAGGTATCACCATCCCAGGTTTCAAGCTATGCTACAAAGAAATAGTTATAAAAACTGCATGGTATTGGCATAAAAATAGACAGGTCTGCCAATGGAATCGAATTGAAGACCCAGAAATAAATCCAAATACCTACAGACACTTGATTTTTGACAAAGAAGCCAAAACCATACAATGAAAAAAAGAAAGCATCTTCAACAAATGGTGTTGGTTGGCTGGATGTCGACATGTAGAAGAATGCAAATAGATCCATATTTATCACCCTGCACAAAAATCAAGTCCAAGTGGATCAAAGATCTCAAAATAAAACCAGACACACTAAATCTAATAGAAGAGAAAAGGAGGGGAATGCCTTGAATTGATTAGCACAGGAGACTACTTCCTGAATAGAACGTCAATAGCTCAGGCATTAAGATCAACAATCAATAAATGGGACCTTATGAAACTGAAAAGCTTCTGTAAGGCCAAGGACACTGTCACTAGAACAAACCAACAACCTGTAGGTTGGGAAAAGATCTTTACCAACTCCACATGGGACAGAGGGCTAATATCCAAAATTTATAAAGAAGTAAATAAATTAAACAACAAATCAAATAATCCTACGAAAAAAATGGAGTACAGAGCTAAGCTAAGAATTCACTAGAGAAGATTCACTAATGGCTAAGAAGCACTTAAAGAAATACTCAACATCCTTAGTCATAAGGAAAAGGCAAAATAAAATGACTCTAAGATTCAATATTACATCTGTTAGAATGGCTAAGATCAAAAACTCAAGTCACTCTATGTGCTGGCAAGGATGTAGAGAAAGAGGAACACTCCTCCATTGCTGGTGGCAGTGCCAACTTGTACAACCACTTTGGAAATCAATCTGGCAGTTTCTAAGGAAACTGGGAATAGTTCTAACTCAAAACCCAACTATACCACTCATGGGCATATACCCCAAATATGCATCATCGAATCACAAGGACATTTCCTCATCAATGTTCATAGAAGCTTTATTTGTAATAGCCAGAAACTGGAAACAACCCAGATATCCCTCAACCAAGGAATGGATAAAGAAATTGTGGTGCATCTACACAATGGAGTACTATTCTGCTATCAGAAACAAGGATATAATGAAATTTGAAGGTAAGTGGATGGAACTTGAAAAGATCATCATGAGTGAAGTAATGGAGGTCCTGAAAGATACCCATAGTATGTGCTCACTCATAAGCAGATATTAGCCATTGAGTACAGGATAATCATGCTATAATCCACAGACCCAAAGCAACTAAGTAACGAAGAGGTCACAAGGGATGAAGCTTGAGTCCCTCCAAATAGAGGGAATAAAATAGACATCAGAAGTAGATGGAGAGAGGGAACTGGACAGGAAACCAACATTACTGTCATCTGAGAAGCTTTATCCAGCAAATAATGCAAACAGATGTGGGGACCCACAGCCAATCATTAGTCAAAAAACAGGGATTTTTGAGGAAGAGTTTAGATGAGGGTTTGAGGGAGCTGGAGGGATTGAGGACACCACAAGAAGACCCACAAAGCCAATTAACTGAGACACAAAGAGGCTCGTAGAGATTGAACCACCAACCAATGAATATGCATGGACTGGTTCTAGGCCTACTATACTTATGAAGCTGATGGGTTGTTTGGTCCTCAAGTAGATCTTCTACCAATTGGAGCAGGGACTATCTCTGCCTTGGACACTGTTGCCTCCATGTGGATCTCATTTTCCTAGCAGAGCAGCCTTGTCTTGCCTCAGTGGAAGAGGAGGCATTTAGTCCTTATGTGATTTGATACATCAGAGTGGGTTGGTACTGGGCAGGGGAATATGGCAGAGGTTGGTGGAAGGGTGGGACTTGGAGGTGGGAGGAGGATTTCAACTAGAATGTAAAATAAACATTAAGTTTTAAAAATTAAAAAAATACAAAAAAGAGGGAAGTAAATTATTTAACTATGGGCAAGAGAGCATGAATATTTTAAATGAATACAAGCCTGTATGTGAATCCAGTTATGTCTTCATAGTCATGAAGAGAGGGCTTTCTTTGAAAGTGTCACTATACTGAAAGACATGAAACAACTCATCATTAATATCAGAAAGCTGAACCCATTGACTAGCTTTTCTCTGCCTAAGGAAGATATGTCTATAAACTGAACTCAATACGAAAAGGCCAAGACAGTGACAGCTGGGGAACCCAAATGATTCAGCTATTTGTAAGGCAAGTGTCATTTTCCAGACTAAGAAGACACTTGTAGATGAAATATGCTTAAGGGCTTTGCACATCAGTGTGTGTATATTTTATACAAAAGGCTCTTGTGTCTGGATATCTCAATGCAATCTGGTGGCACTATTTGTAAAGACTGTGGAAGCTTGAGGGGGTAGTCCCTTGCTGGAGGAAGGTGGTTACTGACGATGAGACTTGAGACTTTATAGCAAGGCCTTATTTCCTGTTTGTTTCCTGCTAAAAGAAATCATTACTTCCTTACGTAGCTTCTTATCAGGTATTTATTCACAGTAATGAGAGGAGTAATGGATACATTCCTTCAGTGTGAAAACAAATATATAAAGCAATATCAGACTATAATTTACTGGTTTAATTTTCATAGTAGTACAGTTCAATAAGTATGGAACTATTTTCTTGGTATTTTGAGTTTAAATAAATATTTGGGGGCTGAAGAGATGGCTCAGAGGTTAAGAGCACTGGCTGCTCTTCCAGAGGTCATGAGTTCAATTCTCAGCAACCACATGGTGGCTCACAACCATCCATAATGAAATCTGGTCCCCTCTTCTGGCCTGCAGATATACCTGCAGACAGAACTCTGTATACATAATAAATAAATCTTTAAAAAAAATATTTGGGTGTTTCTGATTTCTAGTCTTGACTGTTGATGCTGTAGAATACAATGATACACCCATGGCAAGTGGACATACCTAGGAAAGGTTCATTGCAGAAGGTGTGACTATGGGACTAGGGAAGAGCATGTTAGATGCCCAAGAAAATTGATATCCCTATAGTAGGGAACTTCCCAAAAGAAAGAAGATGTCTTATTAATCCCTGAAATAATAACATCAGGTTTATTTCTCACAAAAGGATATAGCATTCATTTGAATGGGCTTGCCTTAGTTACTTTTCTGTTGCTTTGATAAAATACCATGGCCACGGCAATTTATAGACTAAAGAGGTTTTTGATTTTTTGCCAGCTTACAGTTCCAGAGGATTAGGGTCCTTAATGGCAGAGAAGGCATATCTTCTACCTAGCACTGAAAGTTGAGAAAGTTGAGAGCTCACATGTAATTGTTTGAGCAAGGCCTTCACTCCTAACACTCCCAAAACAGCAGCAACTGTGTTTGTTGCCCGACACTCATGGGGACATGTTAGTCAAGCCACTACAGGTCTCTACAAAAAAAAAATTTTTTTGACCAAATTAAGTATCATATCTAGCAGTGTCAACAAAATAATATCACCCATTCAATGTGAATAAGAATGCAAATGAGAGAATTAAATGGATAAAGGCACTTGCTGCCAAACCTTTGCTCTGAGTTCAATGCACAGAACTGATGCGGTGAAAGGGAAGAACTGACTTATTAAAGTTGGCTTCACCTCCGTATATGTTGAATGGCATATACACAACACACACACACACACACACACACACACACACACACACACACACACACTACTAAATAAATAAATGAATAAAAAAGAACTCATGGAGATATATTGAAATAAATTTAAAATCGGAATGGAAAGAATATCATCAGATACAGTAGAGATGATAAAGCACACTGGTTTTGAAGGAAGCATAGGAGTTTAGCATGCTTTCTCCAGCATTATGAATGAATTTTAAGAAAGGATATGGTAATTCTACAGTATAGGGCAGCTAAGTACCTATCATCTCTAATATCAAAGTCAATAACATAACCATCAGCACAGAGATTGATAATTTTTGTATTAATATCATATACTGAATACTGCAGTGTTTCTAAGATATTTCTATGAAATAATCAGAACTTCCATCTAATCATTAGGAAATACCCAAAATACCAAGAGTAGGGCACATCCCATAAAACCCTTTGGCTTTAATTCCCCAAATATGTTTTACTCAGTAAAGATAGAAAAGGCTTGAACATATACATATTAGTAACTTTTTAAATATTTATTACTTCAGGTTACATCTCCATCACAGTGTCCTCATTCCACCCCACCCCCAATCCCGCCCTCCCACCCTCTAACTCTTATGGCTTCCATCCCACTCTTCTGGAGTGAAGTATCCTTACATAACAGTCCTTGCCCAAGTTCAGCAGTCATATGAGGACCAATAGCCTCCTCATACACTGGGGGCCTACAAGGCAGCACCATTAGGACAAAGTGTCTCACTGACAGGAAACAAAATATATGTTCATGTTCCCTTTGGGGCATTGGTTGTAGTATAGTTATCATGTACTATATGGCTAAAATCCGATTATAAGCGAATAGATGCCATGTGCATCCTTCTGAGTCTGGGTTAGTTCACTCAGGATGAGCTTCTCTAGTTCCATCCATTTGGCTGCAACTTGCAGGATTTTATTGTTTCTGATGACTGAGTAGTATTCCATTGTGTAGATGTACCACAGTTTTTTAATCCATTCCCCAGTTGAGGGACATCCTCAGTTGAGGGTTGTTTCCATTTTCTAGCTATTACAAATAAGGCTGCTATGAACATAGATGAGGAAACTTCTTTTGGATTTGGTGAGGAATCATTTGGATGTATACCCAGAAGTGGTATGTCTGGGTCTTGAGGTAAAGCTATTCCAAGTTTTCTAAGATATCACCAGAATGACCTCCATAGTGGTTGCACAAGTCTGCACTTCCTTAAAATGAGTCAAAATCCACTTGTATAATGGAATCTCCTAGGGTAATGCACACCTTGCAAAACAACAAATTCCCAAATGCTACAACTATAAGAGAGCATAGTAAAAGAAGAGGGTAGAAAGAGTGCAGGACCCAGAGGACCAGAAGATCTTCTGGATATTGTGCCTTCTATTTATTACAAGGAGCTGCACTCAGAAAACCTTAGCAATATTGTTAACTAAACAAGACTTGCACAATGACAACACCAATTGAGATAACATCATGTGTGAGGGAAATCTCAAAAGGCCAAACTGAGCTATAGGTAATGAACAGCTCCAAAGAGAAGGTAAATCAATCTTCCCTAGTGAGAAGCTGCCTGAAGATGTACATGTACCCATGGACAACAATCAAAGGACTCAGAAGGTTACCTTTATATGTGCATATTAATGTATGTATGTATGTATGTATGTATGTATATATATATACATGTGTGTGTGTGTGTGTGTGTGTGTGTGTGTGTTTAAGTAGATGTGGTCATGAATTTAAGAGGGAGTGGAGGAGACATATGGGATAATTGGAGTGTCCAGAGGTAGGAAAGTTATATAAATACAATACTCACATGAAATCCTTAAATTAAATTAAAGTGAAGAGTTGGGAACTCAGATTCAATAGCCAGGCTTAGCTAAAATTATGAGTACCTCCTAAGTATGTCCTCCCATGTTCTTGGAGATTTGGAAACATGTATGAATACTCCTATAACATTTTCATTACATCATCCTCTTCATTAATAACTTTCCCAAACTCCAAGAAAGATTGTGAGTTGTCCACATGTTTTTTGCTGTGTTCTTCATATTGCCAGCAACACTCCATTGTGTTTAAGAAGTATGTGATAAGTATTTTTAAAAGAGTAAGATACATTTTCCTTGCTTTTCTTTTGCTCTGACCAGCTCTGGAATAACTTTTAAAATTTTTTAGAGAGTTCATTTCTGGGTCTTCAATTCGATTCCATTGATCCACTGGTCTGTTTCTATACAAGAACTGTGCTGTTTTTATAACTATTGCTCTGTAGTACAGCTTGAAATCTGGGATGGTGATATGTCCAGATTTTTTTTATTGTATAGGATTGATTTAGCTATTCTAGGTTTTTTTGTTTTCCATATGAAGTTGAGAATTGCTTTCTCCAGGTCTATAAAGAATTGTGATAGTATTTTATAGGAATTACATTGAATCTGTATATTGCTTTTGGCAGAATGGCCATTTTCATTATGTTGATCCTAACTATCCATGAGCATGGGAGATCTTTCCATCTCTGGTGGCCTCTTCAATTACTTGCTTCAAGGACTTAAAGTTCTTGTCATGCAGGTCTTTCACTTGCTTGGTTAGAGTTACCCCAAGGTATTTTATATTGTTTGTGGCTATTGTGAAGGGTGTTGTTTCCCTAATTTCTTTCTCAGTCCATTTATTTTTTGTATAAAAAATGGCTTCTGATTTTTTAAAATTAATTTTGTATCCAGCCATCTTGCTGAACAGACCAGTGGATTAATGGAATCGAATTGAAGACCCAGAAATGAACCCACACACATATGGGCACTTAATTTTTGACAAAGAATCCAAAACAATACTGAAAAAAAAATAATTAAATTACATTGGCCTAATTAAATTATTTACCCAGTATTTATATTATCATTAATTGTTTCAGTGGCAGTTAATTCTTATCCCGCCATTATAAATGAGTACACATAGATACCACATGGATTTTATCAAGCCTTGGCCTAAATTGTGCAATCCTAGCCCATCTAAGCCAGCTCATAATTCTATTACAGAAATATGACCCCATATATACACACATCCCCTTGGACTGCAATTCTCTAAGATATGCCGATGCTCCTGGCCATGTGAAATGAGGTTCTTTTTTCTAACCCATGGTGTGTGCCTCCTTCTTCCTGCTCCTGGCTGGAATGAATTAATCCTCTGTCTAAAGCGCAGGCTTCCTGTTCTAATCTCAGGAAGTACCACCTTTCTCTGTCTTTGCCCAATCTCAGGCCTCAGCATTTTATTTAACCAATCAGAGTCAATGTAAGTAACAGACAGCAAGCAGAAAAACCATATATAAAAGTTACACACATAATGTTTAGCCTATTTGCACCAGGCAATTGAAGAAGAAAAACAAAATCATCTATCTGTCTTGGTGTGTCTAAAGTTCTGAACCTAAATAATTCTATCATATCCTATATTTATAAACCTAGATTTTATTTAGACTTGAAAATATCCTTTTAAATCCTAAAAAACTCTAGTTGAATTGAAATTTTATAACTATTATGCCTTCAATCCCATCAAAGACATAAGAAGGGATAAAGTTATTATTTGAGTGAGTAGGAAGCATAGGAGAGCAGCTTCCAAAAAGAAATATGACAGTTTGTTGCCAAGACAGTCCCAAATATCTCTCCATATCATTGGAGCATCATCTTCAGCCTTCTGGCCAAGAATATCTCACAGGCATAATTGTGCAGCAGGAAATAAGGATTTTCCCATTCTGTCTCTGCAGAATCAGAACGTAAACTTACCTGCATATAAGCTCTGGTCCATCTTTGGACTGTATATAGTCTGTTGAGAGAGCAGGGGAATTTTTGCCCAATATGTGTTATCTCCTGATGGGAGACTTCTTTTTGAGGAATTATCTCCTGATGGGAGATTTCTTTTTGATGCTTATTTTCTCTTTCCAAGTCAAATGGGAGCTGTCAGGAGCTGACTGTCTTAAGTCAAACAATTCTTAAAATAACAAAAACATCTTTAAATGCCATTTTCTGTATGCCTCTGAAGGTTTTGAAGACATCTATCGATTTATTTTAAATTTATCTATTATCTAGTTTCTATCTATCAACAAACTGTATATTTTTAACCATTTGCTATCTGTTTAACTTATTAAGTCTATTTTGTGATAAAAGAAGACTAGTATTTTACATGATCAGAACCTCAACTGGCCAGTCGACTTGTATTATCCAGACTCCTAAATAGATTGCAGTAACAACCCATAAAAGGATCGGAAGTAAACCTATACTTCTAAATGAGTTGAATAGGCACAATATCTTATATAACAGTTGAAGTATACATAATATGTATCTAAATATAAAATGCTATACCAATGAATCAAAATTTAACTTTATTTTTGTATCAATATACACAATTCTATACCAATGTATCAAAAGATAACCTTATTTTAGAATAACAATAGTTTTGAGTTTCAGAGCAGATTCAATAATCTATCTTTATATCTTATCATTTCTATATTATATACATATATATGTATATATATATATATATATTTACCTCTTTTTCTTTTCAAGTCTTTCCCCCTATATAAGAGAGAAAGAAGGATGGAGAAAAAAAAAGAAATAGAAAAGTCCTTGAATCTAATCTCTTATATCTTGCTTAACAAAACCATTTAACAATTTGTAACCATTACCCCTAAACCACATTTATAACACATCAAATGACCAAAGAACCATCCACCCCACTTTTTGGGAATGGGACGTCACTCTCTTAAAACTGTTTCCTCCTGAATTGGGACTCACAAAACCTGTTTAGGGGCCCAAATAAAATGGGAAAATGGTTAATCAATTTAATAGTAACACTTGTTGTCCAGTCTCCATATGCTCAACAATTTGAATGCCCTGAGCAGTTTGTAGTTTGAAGCTGGACTTTGGGTAGGAAAGTTCAGGGCTTTATTGAAGTCCTGTCTGGAACAGTCTTTGAGGCTGGGCCATCTCAGCAAGCTGTTTGAAGTTGTTCTGGATGCAGATTTTGAGGAAACAGCTATTGAGGCAGTCTATGAGGCTAGATCATTTGGGTTACTTGTCTTATCTTCTTTTGACTCTGGTCTCATTGTTCTGAAAATAAATAGTTTCTCATAAGTAACATATAGTTCTGCAGTTACCAAAATGCCTTGGATGTACAGGATGCACAAATCAATTAAGGAATATCTTCTATTCTTTGAACAGAACAAAGACATTTATAAGTCTCCATTCATGCCAAATAAAAACATGTAATGTAATAGTATTACATAAATATGCTATATATAATCTATTTTAAATTGAAAATATAGCACAAGACTGTATGGAGTTTAAGTATTCTCCTCTACAGTTGACATAAATTTATTAATTGATTAAAACAGGTTTATTTTGTGTTGTTCTGGCTTTTTGTAGATTAGGTTGGCCGCAAACTCAAAAGAAACAAATCTGTCTCTTTCTTTGTCTCCCATGTTTAGGGAACAAAGGTATGCGTTTATGTTTTTCTTTCTTTCCTTTTCTCCTTTCTTTGTAGATTTAATTTATATGTGGATATATCAATCCTTATTGAGACAGGGTTTCTCTTTGTAGCTTGGGCTGTCTTGATTTGCTCTGTGGAGCTCTGTAGATTTAGATTTGCCTCAAACACACAAGGAACCTGTTTTTTCCTTGTTTTCCAAGATTTGAGATCATGGTATGACTTTAAATAATTGAATTACCCTTATTAAACAAAAACATTAATTAAACCATTTTTTATTAATTTGAGTTCCAATTCTCCCATGGAAACCCCATTATTAAGGAGATTGTTGTAGAATAGCATGATGTGCTATTTTATGTTAGCTTTTCTTAATTGTTGGCTATGTGAGTCATACAGCTTGCATGTCCTTCCCAAGCCTAACTCTGGGTCCTTACATTGGTTAACAGAATCAATCTCTCTCTCTCTCTCTCTCTCTCTCTCTCTCTCTCTCTCTCTCTCTCTGCTTTTTGTTCCTGAGACAGGATTTCTCTGTCTATCCTTGTCCTGGACTCACTTTGTACACCAGGCTAGCCTTGAACTCACAGAGATTAGCCTGCCTCTGCCTCCAAAGTTCTGGGATTAAAGGCATACACCACCACACCCAGCGATTAACAGAGCTCTTTTAGGGGCAAAATGCCTCTTGAAACCAGTTCTCCAGTGGGAGCCCCACAACTAAGGAGACTGGCTTGTGACTTTCTCTTTATGCAAATTTAAGATTATGTGTATTTAATCAATTAGATCAGTAAGGACATTATTAAACTTAACATCAAGGTTCTGCCCTGCCTTCGTTGTTTAAACCAGGCTGGTCTAGAATCCAGAGATCTGCCTGTTTCTTCCCCTAGTGTGATAGGATTAAGGGATTAAAGGAGTGTGCCAGTACCACCCTGCTCAAATATTTCACTTAAATCCCAGATATTAGTAACTCTGTAACCCAGAGAGCAACTTTGAACTGTAGTTCAAAGTAGTGACAATTTGGAATCTGCCCAAAATCTTCAAAAATATCTTGTTTTAGCAATGCCAAACCAGAAAAATATCCTTTCTACCTCCCAATATAGGAAAATCAAAGACATCTAAACAAAAGTCAAGCAAAGAAACAACATTCCAAAAGCCTTGGCATGTCTAACCATGCCATTTCATGCTGCAATTAAAGTTTTGTTCATTATTCCTTAGAATCTAGTTTTGGGTGCATTTCACAGCAGGCCAATACCAGAAGCTCCTGACAAGCACCTAGTAACCAGGGAGCGGTGAGCTTCAGCTGTCATCAGTTTTGCCTTATTTATCAGGAAAGGCCTCTTTCCTTCCCCCATTATCATTGTTGGCAATTTATCCTTCCATCTGTAAATTCTTTCCTTTAAGACTGTCCTAGTCTGAACTTTTTCAAAAAAGATACACAGAACCACAATTGTCAGTGTAAAAATCATTTGCATGCTAAAAGGAACAAACTCAATTGGAATACAAAATATTGAGGCATTATTAATTCCTCCATTTTTAATCTAGACGATTAATTCCGCTCTCAAATTCTGTTTAGAAGGCTGCCTGTTTTTTAGCATGTAAGGAGAGCTAAGCCTTAGTTCTCCACCTTTGCTACAAGGCAACAGCTTTGATTAAGGTAACCACACCTTTGAAATGCATTTGAGTTCAGTTTCCTGCTCTTTGGCTAGGAAACTGGCTTTCACTCGGGCCTTCTCATGCTGTAAGCATGGATTCTAGTTGCTGTAGTTGGGCGCCATATGTAGAAAAAAAATTAATTAAATTGCATTTGGGTGCCATTTATAGATAAATAGTTAATTAAATTTTCTACCAATATTTATATTATATTTAATTGGCTGGTGGCTGTACATCATTAACCATCCACTATAAATGAGTACACACAGACTTCACATGGATTTTATCAAGCCTTGGCCTGAATTGTGTAATCCTAGCCCATCTAAGCTAGCTCATAATCCTATTACCCAAATATGACCCCATATATACATACATCCCCTTGGACTGCCATTCTTCACAATATGCTGATGTTTCTGGCCATGTGGAATGAGGCTCTTTTTTCTAAACCCTGATGTGTGCCTCCTTTTTCCTGCTCCTGGCTGGAATGTATTAATCCTCTGTCTAAAGCATAGGCTTCTTGTTCTAATTTCAGGAAGTCCCACCTTTCTCCGTCTTTACCCAATCTCAGGCCTCGGCATTTTATTTAAATAATCAGAGTCAATGTAAGTAACAGACAGAAGCAGGACCAATTAATTAACATTTAGAATGCTTAACACTACACCATCACTGTACAATGGAAAAAGGACAGCATCTTCAACCAATGGTTCTGGTCGTCGACATGTAAAAGAATGAAATTAGATCCATACTTATCACCTTGTATAAAGCTTAAGTCCAAGTGGATCAAAGACCTTAACATAAGGCCAGAAACACTAAATCTATTAGAAGAGAAAGTGGGGAAAACCCTTGAACTCATCAGCACAGGTGACATCTTCCTGTAGAGAACACCAACAGCTCAGGATCTCATACCAACAATCAATTAATGGGACATCATGAAACTGAAAAGCTTCTGTAAGGCAAAAGACACTGTCATTCCAACAAAATGGCAACCTACAGACTGGGAAAATATCTTCACCAACCCCACATCTGACAGATGGCTAATATCCAAAATTTACAAAGAGCTCAAGAAATTAAATGCCAACAAACTAAATAATCCAATCAAAAAATGGGGAACAGAGCTAAACAGAAAATTCACAAAGGAGGAATTCCTAATGGCTGAGAGACACTTGAAGAAATGCTCAAAATCCTTAATCATCAGAGAAATTAAACTCAAAATGACTCTGAGATTCCATCTCACACCTGTCAGAATGGCTAAGATCAAAAGCTCAAATGACAGCACATTCTGGCAAGGTTGTGGAGAAAGGCAACACTCCACCATTGCTAATGGGAGTGAAAGTTTGTGCAACCACTATGGAAATCAGTCTGGTGATATCTTAGAAAACATGGAATATCTTTACCTTAAGACTCAGACATACCACTTCTGGGTATACATCCAAATGATTCCTCACCAAATCCAAAAGAAGTTTCCTCATCTATGTTCATAGCAGCCTTATTTGTAATAGCTAGAAACTGGAAACAACCCTCAACTGAGGATGTCCCTCAACTGAGGAATAGATTAAAAAACTGTGGTACATCTACACAATGGAATACTACTCAGCTATAAGAAACAATAGAATCATGCAATTTTCAGCCAAATGGATGGAACTAGAGAAGCTCATCCTGAGTGAGCTAACCCAGACTCAGAAGGACACACATGGCATCTATTCACTTACAATTGGATTTTAGCCATATAGTACAGGACAACTATACTACAGCCAATGCACCAAGGAGAACAGGAATATAGACTTTGTTTCCTATCAGTGAGACACTTTGCCCTAGTGGTGCTGCCTTGTAGGCTCCCAGTGTATGAGGAGGCTCTTGATACTCATATGACTGCTGAACTGGGGTGGGGAACTGTTATGTAGGGACACTCCACTCCAGAGGAGTGGGATGGAAAGGATGGGGGTAGAGGGTGTTAGAGCAGGACTGGGAGGGGCAGAAAGAGGACACTGTGATGGAGATGTAACCTGAAGTAATAAATAAATATTTTTAAAAATTTTTGAGAGTATAAAAATGAAAAATTAAATATATGATGTTAGTGAAAGCAGATATGCTTTCCTTAAAGCTTGTAAATTATTGCTATATTATTCATACACCTTATTCTTTTTTCAGGGAAGTTTCTTCAGAAAAGTAGAGGTCACCAGAAATAAAGGTTTAATTAATTAACTATTGTGGTTTGGTGTATGTTTGTGTTGTGTGGTATGATGTGATGCGTGTGGGGGGTGTGTGATGTGGTTTGGTGTGGTGTAGTTTGGTGTGGTGTGTAGTATAGTGTGTGTGTGTGTGTGTGTGTGTGTGTGTGTGTGTGTGTGTAGTCTATACTTGTGTGAACACATATCCAGATGAATAGGATATCTTCATCTATCATTCTTTCCATATTTCCAGGATGAAAGTTCTCTCATTGTCCCTGAAACTCATTATTTTTTTAGCTGACCTGCTTGGTCAGCTGTAAAAAAAATAAATAAATTTTGTGGTCCATTTTCAGTACAAGGAGCATGGAGAACATATCCAAATCACAAATATACATAAGCAAGAGGTACTCCATACTTGGCCCTTTTCCCACACAGCTGTAGGCTTGTACCTGATTTTCCCACAACTCTGAGAGCTTAGAAGTTGCAGGCAGTCTGCTACATACCTAAGCTGATGATCAATAAAACAAACCAACCAAACAAAACAAAAACAGACAGTAAAAAGTCCCACATTATTCATTAGGTAAGGTTTTGCATTTTGAATCAATAGGATAGATGGGGGAAGCAGACTATGTAAAAAGAACATGAAGAGTGTGACTCTGTAAAGAACCAGCCTATCAGAAAAAGAGGTCAGGGGTTTTAGAAACCATGGATTTGGCCACCTCAGCACCCCAGCCAATTTTACTTTTTATCTGTGCTCTCAGCCCTCTCTACAGAGTGACATTAAAAACTGTATGACTTTTCCTTGTCTTTTTAATTCATTACAAAGTGAGAGTTTTGTTTCCCTCATCAGAAAGACCTTGGGATCCCACCTGTCTCTCCTTGATCCCCTGCTCTTAACCTAAGTATCATAGGCACACATGACCACACCTGTCTTTGTTAAATAGATTCTGGGGATCCAAACTCAGGTCTTCAGGCTTTCATCTATGCAGTCTTATCCAGTGAGTCATCCCAGTCCCAAGAAAACCTGATTTTAATACCTTGCTCTTAGCCAATTATAGAGTAATTTATGTTAGTAAAGTGTGTCATCTCCTCCCAGTCCAATTAAATGACTTTCCCCACACACTTAATTCCTTTATTAGATATTCTACTTCTTCACAAAGATAGAGGAACAGTGAGGTGGGCTGGCCTATGTAAGCCAGCAAATTCCACGATTTATGAATCCAAGATAAATAAGGAAGGGAAAAATGAATCTTTCCTCTTAACCAGTGTAAGGAGTCATCCATTCACTTGTACTGAACTTCACACAATACATAAGAACTATATATCTTTATTAACATTTACAAAATGAACAAAAATAACAAGAACTTGGCATTTTTCCATCCTTATATATTTCATACTTTCAGTTAGTTTTTCTTAGAGTGCTCTAGTTTTGCAAGTACAGCCAATTTTCTTAAGTAATTAGATTGTCTATTTTGAGTAAACATGCTACAATGTGAGACTATTAAAAAGTGTGTGACTCAATATAAATCATGTTAATTAAACACACTATTGTTTAGAAGGAACATCTAAAAACAACCACCAGAGAATGCACCATCAGTGGAATAAACAGATTCCTGTGTTTGGATGCCTTAGACCTAATGAGCCCTAGGAAACAACGTCCATTGGAGATTCTGTCTTTCTAGTGGCCTGGGCCACGGTGGGTCCATTCATCAGTGAAAGTAAGATAAAGGGTTCTGGGAAGTCACTGAAGTCATTAGCTTAGTAAACTATTACATGTGACTGAACAGAAAAATCATTCACAGGGACAGCACTGACATCAGGGCTAAATGAACAGAAGTGTGTTTGTTTATGCAGTATACACTGCAAACAACAACCAAGACCACCTGCTAGGTGACATGCATGTCATTTCTGTACACTCTATTTGTAGCCATCTGGAGACCTGTTGTTTCCTCCAAAGACAGACAAATGCAACTCCAAGTAACACACTCAGAATTCACAAAGCAGAGTTACAATGGTTGACTTTGCAATCACATTTTGTAAACACAGAGAAGGAACCATTCTAGGTCATTAAGTGTTGTGTGTCTCCCTGGGGAGAGAAGGACACACCTCACCACAGAGAGTGCATTGACAACAGAACAGAGAAACAAGTCCACCCAATTCTAGCTTAGCAAACTAGTACATTTTTTGGAGTACTTCCAGGAGAATAGAAGGGGATTTACTTCTAAGGATGTGGATAATTTAGAAAGACTCATCCAGCATGGGAGATGATATGTGGGAAGCTCCTTTGACCTAGGGAAAGAGCAATCGTGCTAGGCCTTTGAAAGGTACACAGTCAATATTCCTCAAATTATTCCACAAAATAAAAACAGAAGGAACATGGCTAAATTAATTTTATAAGGTCACAGTTACCCTGATACACAAACTACACAAAGATTCAACAAAGAATGAGAATTACACACTGATTTCTCTTATGAACATACATACAAAATACTCAACAAAACACTTACAAATCAAACTCAGGAATATATCAAAAAGATCACCTACCATGATCAAGTGGGCTTTATCTCAGAGATTCAGGGATGGTTCAACATAAAAAAAAATCAGTAAATGCAATCTACTATATAAATAAAGTGAAAGAAAAAACCCACATGATCATCCCATTAGATGCCAAAAAACTTTTGACACAGTCTAACACCCCTTCATGATAAAAGTCTTAAAAAGATCAAAGTTACAAGGGACGTACCTAACTATAATAAAGACAATGTATGGCAAGCCTATAGTCAACATCAAATTAAATGGAGAAAAACTCAAAGAAAGTCTACTAAAATCGGGGACAAGTCAAGGCTGTCCACTCTCTCTACAACTATTCGATATATTACCTGAAATTTTGGTTAGAATTTTTGACAGTTGAAAGAGATAAAGGAGATACAAAATAGAAAAGAAGAAGTCAAAGTATTGTTATTCACAGATAATATTATATTATATATAAGAGACCCAAAATTTTTTATAAAGGAACTACAGCTGATAAACACCTTCAGCAATATATCTGGATGCAAGATCAACTCAAAAACACTTAGTAGCCCACCTACATACAAATGACAAATGGACTGAGAAGGAAATCAGAAAAACATCTTTCACAATAGCTAGAAAAAATACAAAATATCTTTGGAGAGCCCTAACCAAGTAAGTGAAAGACTAGTATAACAAAATCTTCAAGTCTTTGAGGACAGAAATTGGAGAACATAAAAAAAGATAGAAAGATTCCCCCAGGCTCATGGATTGGTAGAATTAACATAGTAAAAATGGGAATCTTGCCAGCAGCAATCGACAGATTCAATGCATCTCCATGAAAATTCTAACTCATTTCTTTACCAAACTTGAAAGGATAATGATCAGTTTTATATGGAAAAACACAACATCCAGGCTAACTAAAAGAAATCCTGAACAATGAAAGAACATTCAAGGGTATCACTATCCTCAATTTCAAGCTATGATACAGAGCTATCATAATAAAAACTGCATGGCATTTGCATAAAAACAGATAAGTTGATCAATAGAATTGAATCAAAGACATTAATGAAAATGCACAGACCTATGGACACTTTATTTTTGATAAAGAAACCAGAAATGTACAATGTAAAAAATAAAGAATCTTCAACAAATGTTGCTGATCTAACTGGATGTCGGCATGTAGAAAATGCAAATAGATTCATATTTATCATTCTGCACAAAACTCAAGTCCACAGGATCAAAGATGTCAACATGAAACCAGACACACTAATCCTGTTGGAAGAGAAATTAGAGAATAGCCTTGAATATACTGACACTGTTGACAGTTTCCTAAACAGAGCACCAATAGAACAGGTACTAAGGGCAACAATTAGTAAATGGGACCCCATGACACTGAAAGGCTTCTGTAAGACAAAGGACACAACTACAAAGAGGACAAAACTACAGCCTACAGAATGGGAATAGATTTTCACCATCTCCACATCTGATAGAGGACTAATATCCAAAATAAATAAGGAATCCATGTAAGTAGACCTAAAAATACCCAAATAATCCTATTAAAATGGTATATAAACCTAAACAGAGAATTCTCATTAAAGGAAAATGAAATGACTGAGAAACACTTAAAGAAATGTTCAACATCCTTAGTCATAAGGGAAATGCAAATCAAAACACCTTGAGATTCTATCTCAAACCTTTCAGAATGTCTAAAGTCAACAACACAAATGACAGCTCATGGTGCTGAAGATGTGGAGTAAGGAGAACTCCTTCATTCCTGATGGGAGTAAAAGCTCAGAGAACCACTATGGAAATCAATATGGCAGCTCCTCAAAAAAAAAAAAATATGAATCAATCTACCTCAAGGTCCAGCTACAGGATTCTTGGGTATATACACAAAAGTTGCCCCCATCCTATTACAAGCATACTTGCTGAAGTATGTTCATGGTAACTTTATTCATATTATCCAGAAACTATAAACAATTTAGATATTCCTCAACAGAAGAATGGATAAAGAAAATGTGGTACATTTACACAATGGAGTACAAGTCAGTTGTTTAAAAAATGATATCTTGAAATTTGTAGGCAAATGGCTGGAACTAGAAAAAAAATATCCTGAATGAGGCAACCCAGACCCAGAAAGACAAACATGTTATGTACTTAGTTATAAGCATATATTACTTATTAAGTAAAGTATAGTCACAATATAATCCACACATCCAGAGAAGTTAGATAAATAAAGAGGAGAGGTCCATGGGAAACACATGGATCTTCCTAGGAAAGGGAAATCAAATAGATTTTCTGGAGGGACTTGGGCAGGTTGCCATAGAAACAGATGGAATTTGGTAGAAGAGAGACAAATAGAGGGAGAGAGTATGGGGAGAGAGCGGTGAAATAGGTGGGCATTTAGGGAGTGATATAAAAACCTAGTTCTGGGGAAACTTCCCAGAACCTATGAAATGAACCTTAAGGAGGATTATTAGTAATTGAAAATATAAAGTTTGAGCCAGCCATCTTCCATAAATAGGCTAGGCTCCCAGTCGTGGGACTGGGACACTATCTCAACATATATGGCTCACAACCTTCCCTGCCTGCTTGCAAGATGGACTGAGGCAATGGTGGCTCAGAGCATGGGGGAGTGTCCCAGCAATGACTGGTCAAATCTGATGACCATACCACAAGAGGGAGCTCATGCCCAACCTACCTAGATAGCCAGGATCCAGAAGCCAGATGGCTCAGAGACCTAGAGTAGAACCAAACATGACTGACAAAAAGGAAAAAAAAAAAGCCAATCAAATGATTCTTAATGATTTCTGCTATACTCATAGGATCAGTGACTAGCCCAAGTGTCATCAATCTTCCTCCAGCAATTGATAAGAACAAATGCAGCGACCCACCGCTAAATGTTAGACAGAAGAGGGGAAGAAGACTTATTGGAGAAAGAAGGATCAATGACACCAAAAGAACACGGCCCACAGAATCAATGGACTGGGGCTCACAGTGGCTCACAGAGACTGAAGGGCTAATCATCGAGCCTCATGTGTCTGCACGAGGTCCTCTCCATGTATGCTATAGTTGTGTAGCTTAGAGTTCTTGTGGGACTTCTAGTAATGAAAGTACATGTGTCTCAGACTCTTTTGCCTGTTCTTGGGACCCTTTTCCTCCTACTGTGTTGACTCATCCAGAGTTGATATGAGGGTTTGTACCTAAACTTATTGCATCTTGATATGCCAAATTTGGTTTATATCACTGTGAGGCCTGCCCATTTTATGAAGGAAACAGAGTAATAGTGGATTTGGGGGAGAGAGGAAGTGGGGTAGGGGTTGGAAACGGGAGGAAGCAGAGTCCGCTGTTGGGATGGTGAGCCAGGACAGTAAGCTGGATATTTGGTAGACCTAAGTAGCAGAATCCCAAGTTCATGGCTTGTATGGTCTACAGAGTAAGTTGAAGGCTACCCTTCCTATCTTACCAAGATCCTGTGTCAAAATACAAGTGAATTAAAATCAAAGACAGGTTTTTAAGGATGTCTATACTTCTTTTACTCCAGACACTACTGGAAAAGTAGAGGAAAAGAGTAGATATTTAAGAAGATAATCTATAAACAGTTCACATGGGGCTGGAAGAATATTTCAAGGCAGGGGAATAAGGTCATCAAGCACACATAGATTATTTGACATAAGATCATCAGCCAAACTATGCCTTTCAAAGTGGCGCTACTCAGTTATACAGCAAGCCAGTGACAGGTTAAGGGTGACAATGGATTTTTTTTAGGATTGTAAATTTATGTTAAAAATTTTAAACTCTTCTACATAAAAAGTAACCATTTTTTTACATACATTTGAGTTTAAATTTGAATATATGGGAAACATTTTGCCAACTAGTAGTCTAGATTTTACTTTGAATATACATTCTAATTGTTACTACAGTGTAAGCTTCCCCAAGGAAGGGAATATATTTAATTGCTTAATATGCATATGTGGGATTTAGTCTATGCCTTGCACATGATATGCAGAAAAATTATGAACTGGTTCTGTCCTTCCACTATGTGAGGCCTGAAGCTCAAACTCAAGTCCTCAGATTTGACAATAAGTTCCTTTGCTCACAAAGTCATCTCACACCAGTTTTCTACTTTTCAAAGTGTTCTAACAAGGAATGCAATTTGCCCATCTGATTTCTATCCCAAATGATTGAACAGCCTGTTTTCTTCCTGAATTTCTGATCACTGTACATTTTCCAAGAAGCCCTATGGACTCCTCTTGCTAGGACTTGCAGGAGAGCCAAGCTCTCTGAATCACAGATTCTGTAGCCTGGGATACATCTCCTACATGTGACAGGAGGTCAGTTATACTATCACTCTCTGCTACTCTGTACCCTTCCCTCTATGGTTATGCAATAACAGGTAAACAATAGAAAAGTGTCTGCTAGGCCAGCAAGATGGATGCCAAGCCTGAATACATGAGTTCAATCACAAGTTAGAAGGATGGACCTGACTCTTGCACGTTGCCCTCTGACATCCACAAGACATAATGGCATATATATTTAGGTGAACACACAGACCCTCTAAATAAATAGATAGATAGATAGATAGATAGATAGATGATTGATAGATAGATAAATGAATGAATGAATGAATGAAATTTACATTGAAGAAGGTATTTTGTTTTCTTTTCTTTTTGCTTTGTACTTTGTTAAGCTTTGCTGCTTGGGATAACTAAGCTATTAATCTGAATGAAATGGAAAAAAAAAGCATCTAAAAAGGTCATTATTCTTTACACAAACCATAACTAAATAGCATTAATTCACATAGCAAAATATAGAGGCCAAAGATGTATAATCACTCAGGGAGTAACAACAATTTATTTTTACATTACTATTATTGTGTTTTTTGCTGCTGCTGCTGCTTTGTGTGCATTGAATGTGTGATATCTCTCATATCACAGCATACATGCGGAGCTCAGAGAACATCTTTGTGGAGTTGATTCTCTCCTTCCAGTTTTATGTAGGTTTCTGAAGAGAGAGCTTAGGTAGCCAGACTTGTGTGCTGAGTACCTTCCCGTGCTGAGTCATCCCGCTGGCCTATGAACAATTTCTAAAACAAGAAAGGACACTGGTAATGAGACATAGCACCTATGTTAAATTTAACTTTAGTTTGTTCATTAAAAAATGATTTGAAGGCCATTCTGGGATAATGTAAGTAATGTGCCAGATTGGTCTCCTGTTGCTTGTACTTCCTTCATTTTTAATCTCTGTTCATTAAGTGACACTAAGACTCATTAACTAAATACCTAAATCGCATTAGTACCAATCTCCATGTACCAAAAAGTTTCATATTCAAATATTTTCAAAAGGTTTCATTGAAGTAAAACTTCACAGGGACTTAGAAAACACATTTACTGTTCTGTCATGTATATTCTGAAGGCAAATGAGGAACAAAAGCATACTGAGTAAGAACAAAAACCAAGCTCTTTGGCCTTTGTCTTCCTACAAAGAGGGCTTAAAGAGGCAGCAGAATCTGGACCCACATGGAGAGCCATCCTCCCCAATTCTCAAATATGAAAGCACCCCTCCTAAGCTTCTACCATCACCAGGCTGATTTCTGTGACTATGGGAGAGAAACACACAGGTCTTCATATTTTAGACAATATTCAAAAGGGTGGGTGAAGAAATGTAGATGAGAGCAATTGATACCACACATTTTATTAATAGATTTATAGTGGAAACATTCTTCTGTAACTAATATTGCACAATCATTAAGAATTAGCATTTAGTAAGGAGTCTGGGGGGTGATGAAAAGGCAATTAAACATCATGTGTGAAATATTCTTGGAAGCTTATAAAGATATCTCTCTGCAGTGAGAAGACAGACAGCATAAGACTAGTCCAAGGCCATAGTCAGAAATGCAGAAAAACTCTGGACAGGGATGGCCTTGTACTTCCAGTAGCCTGTCACCTCAATGTCAAGGCTCTGGAGAAGAGGGAAAGACACTCTGAAACATGTTTCATGTTTCATTGAGAGATATTGAAATGATGAACTTGAAACCTTCTATTTTCAAGGTACATGGAAATGGGCTACTCCTTATTAAAGGCTACTGTGACTCTGTGCTTGAAGGACATCCAACACCTCTCTTATCTTCCCACAATTCTATTTTGTTGATCATATTAATAAACCAGTGACAAAGAAGTACAAAGCCTTGACCAGAAAGAAAATACCATACATTAAGTGCCTTATAGAGCTAGTCAAAATGTATAGGAATTCTTGAGAACGGGGATACTGGAATGAGTCCTGGTACTGCAAATATAGGAGCCAGGCTGTATTTAGGCAGGCCCCTCTTCTTGTACATAAGATCTAATGCCAGAAAAGAGCACTGAAAGTTGCAACTAACTGGAAGCCTGGAATAATTGAAGAATATAGAAAAAGAATAGAAATGCTTTATATTTATATTTATACTGAACTACAGTAACAGACAATGAAATAGGCTTTCAGAAGCATGGAGGGAGAGAGAGAGAGAGAGAGAGAGAGAGAGAG